>JASTWK010000994.1:0-10000 GCA_030770225.1 Temnothorax unifasciatus | reverse complement strand
TCACGCTTGAAAAAAATTAAGCGTGTAAAAAATCTTGTCTGCTAAAGACATCACGCTTATAAAGTTAAGCGTGTAAAAAATCTTGTTTGCAAAAGACATCACGCTTGAAAAAAATTAAGCGTGTAAAAAACCTTGTTTTTAAATGACATCACGCTTATAAAGTTAAGCATGTAAAAAATCTTGTCTGCAAGACATCACGCTTAAATAAAATTAAGCGTGTAAAAAATTTTGTCTGCTAAAGACATCACGCTGATAAAGTTAAACGTGTAAAAAATCTTTCCTCCAGGGGGTGGGGGGAGTCCTCCCGGACTCTTTAGGGGCACGGGGGAGTCCTCCACTACGGGTTTTGCGCACCCGGAGTACCCGAACACACCAGTACCGTAATCTACGGCAGCCCTACGGGTCTGTCGTGGACCGGGGAGTCCTTTTAGGCCCGGTCTACAATGAGCGTCGTAAGTCGTGTCGGATGTCGGAAGCAGTCGGGAGCATACGCACTACTCTTTTAGCTTAGTTGTAAGTCGGATGTCGGTGTTGTAACAAAAAGTGTTCATCTCGACCGGCGTTTCGATTTTATTTAACCTCATCGATTTAACGTGATATTATTCTCAGTATACACGATGCAAGTCGATGAATGTATTATTGAACTTGTGAGAGATAGTAAGTGTCTCTACGATAAAAGAGATGAAAATTACAAAAACACCGCAAAGAAAAAAGAAGTATGGACTGCAATAAGTCAAAAATTGAAACATTTGTTAGGAGTCGATATTCCAGGTAAATTCTTTTATTTATAACTTAGTAGCTTTTAATGTATTATGTAATTGGTATTTTTTTGGATCAATATATTCTATTATACGTACGTACAGAGTTTAATATGTGCTTTGAAGAGGTTAGCTAGGTTAGATTGTTGTTACACAAAAGTCAGTGTAAAATGTTATTGCAGCTCAAAACATTGAGAAACGATGGTCAAGTTTAAGGGACATGTTCAATCGAGAACATAAAAAGCAAAGCCTACCACCATCGGGGTCCGGCTATAAACCTTCAAAACCATGGGACTTGTATCAAAATTTATTGTTCTTACTCCCACATATTGCTCACAGACGGTTAGTCCAAAAATTCCAACATTTTCTAATTCTTTAATTTGTTGTTAAAGAAGAAAGCATTGTCAAAAGTTATTAAATTTGAAACCTTCGGATAACTCATTTTATCGTGCGTTTGCAAGTGTATATTGATTTTTCGGTTTTTTAATTATAAACTCTTTATTTATATGTGCAGCACAACATCATTTTTACCTGTTCCTTCTGTGAATCCCTCAGTCGAAGAAAATGCCAGTGACTGTACTGTACAAGATGAGGAGCAAATAATAATTGATAATAACGAATATGATTCTGCTTGGGAATTTTATGAAGATTGTATATTTTATTAAGTTTGTATATTATAAATATATGTATATTATAAATATTACATTGACACCAAATTGTTAGTTTAAAACTATTGACTGAATTTTTAGATGTTGATGCATCACCGGAAATAGCTGACGAAATTGAAGTAGATGACGTATACACGAGTATTTCTAGTGCAAGTTCTTCTAGCTGTACAGCGACGCTTGTAACATCCTTAAATAGCGCCTTTGGCAAGAGAAAACCCTTGCAACCAATTAACTCTAAGAACCAAGTCACCAAAAATACATGCGAGAAACTTTCCAATGCAATTTCTTCTAAAAAACGCAGTGGTACGTTTACTTCATCGCTTGCAAAGAATGACAGCTCTTTCGGTAAAAGAAAATTTTGTGAACCTGAAGTGGACCAATTCGTGAAGAAAAAGGCAATAAAACGCGATTTGCTCGAAAAAGAACTCGACGATACGAAATCGTTGATAACAACAGCAGTCAAGACTATAACTTCTCGTGCAAACGAAGAAAAGCCTAAAGAAGGATGTGTCAATATTATTGAGGAGGGTTTAAATAAAGTTCCATTGGAAAAAAAAATTCAATGCATAATTGAACTATTGCAGGTCATACAAAAGTTCACGACAGTTAACGTAGTGAACACGAAGGAACAGTGAACAGTTCACGAACAGTGAAGTACTCAGCAAACACCAAGTAACATGTACTTTATAGTTACTTATAATTTATTGTAGGACACTTGATTGTAGAACGCATGTCGTGATTTCAATCAAGTATTCTGCGATAAATTATAAGTTACATGTTACTTGGTGTTTGCTGGGCACTCTCTTTACAGTTCATAAACTGTTGGTATTGAGTTGAGTTGATAGTCCAAGCCGGTTGAATGGATTCGCAAACTGATATTTTGACATGTGTTAGATTACATGTTTTATGTTACCAGATCTTTAATAGTCTACTTAAGGACTTATTGCTGTGAGAGTCCTTGTTTAAAGAAAAACGTATAGAAAAAATTTTTATTTTTGCAGCCTGTCAATGTATTCGGATGCGACGTACATTTCTTATTTTTTTTTTTACTTTTTTTTGTTCAATGAAAAATTGATGCTAGCGATTCTATTGATAAAGTTGTTTTTATTTACTCAGATCGTGCAATAAATTCACGCATTTTTACGAACCTTATGTTTTACTTGCTAAAGGCGCAGACTTACTAAATAATTATTATTATTTAAGGATTAAAGTATTATTTAAGGAAAAGTTTAAACATTTTATTATCAAAAAACTTTTATTTATCTCAGTTAGTAATTATTTTATTATCACATAAATTCAAAGAAGAATTTTTTTTATTTAAATAATTAAATATTTTCTAAAACAAGTTTATATCATATGCGAATTGGATAGATAATTTGTTAGTACTAGTTATATATATAACATGACATTATATGTGACATTACATGTGATGACAATAAAATACAATGTGATGTGATGTGATATAATTTGCTTTATAACGTTATGTGATTATAGAAGAATAAAATAATATATAATATTCCTATGTTTGTTATTTCCCTTAAATGAAAACAAGCACTATATTTTCTATGCGATTAATAAGTAATTAAATATATTGACGTTACAATTATTTATTCTATCGCCCGCCATTGCCATGGGATGTTTCCTTCGTCTGATACAAAATATTGAGCTAGACCTTCTCGTTGTCTTACAGCGGCAGCTGTGCCAATATTGGCACCGATTCGTCCCAAAGGATGCAATAAATTATTTTCTCCGATCATATCCCGCCAGCTTCCTGATATTAACTCACCATCATTGGTCTCAAAATCAGCAATTCCATGCGGAAAGTACTGCTTGTTATTTTCCTTCATAATGAAGTTATGTAAACAAACGGTTGCTTGAATAACAGCTTCCGCTGTGCTCAACTTTACAGCTAATGGTATTTGTAAAATTTTCCACCTTGTTACGAGAATGCCGAAAGCATTCTCTACAATTCGACGTGCTTGTGAGAGTCGATAATTGAATACCTTTGCCTCTACATTTAGCAAATTTCTTCTTGGAAATGGACGCATTAAATATGTTTTTAAAGGAAAGCCTTCGTCACCGACAAGAGCAAATGGCTGTATACAATTACTATGGGGCAAAGGACAAGCTTCCGGTAGACGTACGGTGTTTTGTTCCAATGCTTCCCGTAGTGCAGTTTTCGACCAAATTCCAGCGTCGTTCATAGAACCTAGCAACAAACATTTGGACATTTTGAAGAATGTATTACATGTATCATTAGTGTTAGAAATGATTAAAAATTAAAAATTATATTAAACGTTGAATAGTTTATTAGTTTATTAGTTTTTTTAGTTTAATTGTATTTTTTCATAATTTTTTTATTAAGCTCTAAATCAATTTCATATTTTGAATGCTTTTGACAATATTTCTTTTGATTTTCGTAAAGTTCTTTATTTTTAATGTCATCGTATTGAAAAGTTTCAACTTACCATAATCTCCAATGTCGACCCAGATAAAATTGTAATTAGCATCAACAATTGCCATTAAGACCAAGTTGAAAAAACCTTTGTAGTTATGAAATGCACTACCAGAATGGGCCGGAGCCTGGATATGACAATGTTTCCCGTCGATTGCCCCTATACAATTCGGAAAGTCCCATTTATCATAAAATTCAGCAGCGATTCGTAACCATTCATCTTCACTTTGAGGACATTTGAGGTACCGAGGTTGCAGTATATCCCATATTGCTTTACACACCTCAGGAATGATGGCATATAGAGTTGACTTTCCAATGCGAAACCACAATGATATTGTTCGAACGCTGTCTCCGTGAGCAAGAAAGCTGCAATATTGAATGATCACTTTAGGAATATGATTTAATTAATAATAAAATTTTGTTTTTCAGAAAAAATAAAAAAATCATGTGTTACATTAGTACTATTTATTATATGAAGTGAGTAATCCTAACCTTAACGTTGCAGCAAGACGAATTTCAGTTGAAATCGGTTTTCTCTGGCTGATTTTCTGCAATTTTGGCTTCAACAAATTGTGTAAATGATCAAATTGTTCTGCTGACATTCTTGTCAATTTGAACAATTCGTAATGATCATGTGTTTTGAAATACATAAATAAAGTTCGATAAGCACCATAACTTTCTCGAATCTCATGAGAGATATGGGGTTTAACCCACCACTGTCTTCGACGCTTACTTTTCAAAAGAAGCAACTTTATTTTTATTATTCCAGCATAAAGTAACAATAGATTACAAATTGTCACAGTTTGCGAATTCATTCTTATTCAATCGACTCTTTAATACCAACACTTACGACAAAATGATTGTATAACGCAAGTCGTGACTATACCGACATACGACTTCCTGCAACGACTTCCGACATCCGACAACGACTTACAACACCCATTGTAGACCGGGCCTTAAGGACTCGCGAGGTAAGCGGCCTCTATAAAAAGTCCGCTCGGCTAGTCGGAGCCGTGAGGGAAGAGCTTAGGCTCTCCTAACCGATCTAAAGGAAGGAAAACCCTGACAGAAAACCGGGGGTCCGGCTGCCCTGCTTAGGAGCAGGCGGACCCCCGGTTTTCTGTCGTTGGCGACGGCCACCCAGACTCCAACATCACGCTTATAAAGTTAAGCGCGTAAGAAATCGCGCCGCGTGTGTCTGCCCGGAAGCGACACCCCCGACGCTTATGAAACTAGGCGCGTTCTTAAATCGCCCCGCGTGTCTGCCCGGAAGCGACATCACGCTTATAAAGTTAAGCGTGTAAAAAATCTTGTCTGCAAAAGACATCATCAAGGGAATAATTTTGTAATTCTTTTCAGCAATTACATTTCCATTAAGCAAGAAAAGTCAAGAAACATTTTGACTAGATTGCAACTACGTCGTAAAATTAATGCAATATAACTGAAATGCCTTTTTGATTTATCTTGCTTAATGGCAATGAAATCACACTGCATTGCCACGAGTCTCAATGTGGCTCGAGACTCTTAGCTGACCCGGAGATGGAAGTGGATTTTGCGGCCGGAAAAGCTTAAAAGAAAGTGGTGAGTGTAATTCATTTTCACGTACTATGTCACTTATGTCCAAATATTTTCTATTTTTTCTGTCTTCACTGAATCGAATCGTTCATTTGAACTCTGTGTACAGCGTAGTGGAGGGGACGCCTGTACGCCGCCAGCCATCCCCACCACCGATGCTGCCGTGCTGCCCGGTCTTCCGAACGGCAACTCTGGGTGTGAGCCCCATTTAGTTCCCGCAAGCATCATGATGATACTAGAGATTCTTCTACCTTTGTTTATGAGGTATTGCAACTGAGGTTTGCCACTGAGCTTGTTATCGATAATGACGCCGAGGAATCTATGTTCGGAAGCCATTGGAATTGATTCACCATTAATTTGTATATTGGGCTTCGGCAATGAGTAGGTTCTTTTGCGGGTGAAGACGATGCAGCGACTTGGTCGCTTGCCAAGACTTGGTTGGGGCTAGCTCTAAGCCTCTAGAACGAAGGAACTGGTTTAGCCGCTTCAGGGAATTCTCTATTAGACGGAAGGCTACTTTGATGGATTTATGAGTCGTATATACAACAGTGTCATCCACATATTCTAAAGAGTATACTCCTGGTAATAGCTGTCTTTTTGTGTCTTTGACATACAGATTGAAGAGCGGAGGGCTAAGGTTGGATCCTTGTGGTGCTCCTTTGTAAGAGTCATATGGGTTCTGAATGTTGCCATTACGGGTAAAATATATTTTTCTGTGATGTAGGAGATTGGCTATGAAACGACGCATTTGTGCCGAAACTCCAGCTTTTTGAAGGTCGTCCAAAAGAATTTGGGGGTCACATTATCGAAGGCTCCTGCTATATTCAAGAAGACGCAAACTGTAAATTCGCCGTTGATGAAGCTTTATAGCATTGGTAAGAATAACTAGGTTGTCATTGCAGGATCTGAAATTGCGGAAACCAAATTGGGTGTCCGAGAAAATATCATTGGCTTCGAAATGCCATCGGAGCATGTTGTAAATACATTTTTCTAACATTTTTAGAGAACAGGACAGAAGCAAAATGAATCTGACACCGTTTGAGCTCGGCTTGGGGATTAGGGCCACGAGTGATTCCGTCCAGCTGCTCGGGAAGGTGTCTCGAGCGTAGATTTTGTTACAGATGTCCAGCAAATGTGACAAAAGACTGTTCAGGGAGAGCCCTGATGAATGTATAGTTTATTTGATCCAAGCCCGGAGAGGAGGATGTTTTGGCTGAGGCCAATACTATCTTAAGCTCATCTATTGAGAATGCTCTGTCCATCTATTATTGAACGTTGGGAGTATTAATATCCTCGCGCTGCATGGAAAGCAGCGAAGCGGCCAAGACTTGCGGACCTCTATGACGTTTTTGTATGCGAATTGTGAGATTAGCTTGCTGACGACGAGAGGATGTAGGGTAGGACCGCCATCTTTGGAGGATTGTACGAAGACTGCAAATGGCGCTTTATCTAACTGAGAGTATTTGAACTCACCGGGCGGTACAGTATGTGTATCATCCATTGCCTCATTGTTGTCTATTTCCTTTTTTGATATTTTGGGGGTATTACCAGTTACGACAGATAGCGTTTTTTTGCGATCCTTTGCTCAGGATGGGGGAAGCGTAGTCGTGAGCTTTGTAACGACCGTTGCCAGTGGAGAGATAGGTGCTTCCTCACGAGTAAGCGGATAGTCGATTGCATCTTCAGAATCTTCCTCCATCGGTAGGGGATCATTGCATGGGTTATAGATTATGCCGTCCTTATATTTCACAGATTCCAGCGACATCAGACGTGGGTAGGGGAGACCGGGGCTCGTTGGCACCGTTTTCGCAATTTCGGCATTTGAGTTTTTAAACAACTAATTATCATGATTAAACAGTGCTAATATGATAGAGAGAACCTTTCTCTTACATTTTCATGCCCGAAACGATCTTGTATACTGTATAGTTTCTTTGTAATAAGTGAAATACGAACATGCTGCATTGTAGCCAGCTTGCCTCGATAGTGGGGCAAATTGACATATATCATGGTGTAAGTTGGCTACAGGTAAGATTATAGGACTAAAGTCCATGTTAAATTAATGAAAACGTAATAGAAAATAAAAAACATAGCAGATATGTTTTCGATAAAGAAAAACAATTGTAAATTTCAGATATAGTTTTCTTCTGTAAAGTTTTATGAATTTAATTACTCTTGACGTACCGATATATTAAACGGCACTGACCGCGAATTGATTTCACGGGGAGATGTCAGGAATGGATGGAAGAAGGGTGAGAGACAATAAATCTTAATATTTGTGGAAAGGATAATTTATTTTACGTGAGATGCAGCAAGACGTCTACTCGATCCGACATCTGTGCAACGACTGACTCTTCTTCTTGATTCTCCGCCAATCCGTGCACTTCTTTATGCGCAGAGCGCTACGGCGCATACCAATAACTCAAGCGACCAATCATACACTTACAGCCTATTCAGGCACGGCGCAACATTTCACAGATCGGAAACTTAAGCATAGCTGAAAATCTTACAGTTCGGCCATTCTGCGCATACATTCGTCCCGAATGTTTCAACGGCAATTCAATCTTAATTAACAAATAAAATATACTTAAACAAATACCATTGTTAATACAATTCAAAATATAGACTCTTTCTTATTCTTTGGCACAAAATCACAATATTGTTAAAATTATTAATCACTCAAACTTTTTATTCATATAATACTGTAATCTTAAATCTAAACGCACGCAAAAACTTAAATCAAATTAAACTTATATATATCGCATGAAATAACACTTTTATAACATATTATCAAATAAAATTATGACTCTGGTTGTTTTATCCAATGTTTTAATCTATCCGGGGAGAGTATAGAGTTATAAGGCCTGGAAGTCACCTTGAAACCTGGAATATCCTGAATCACATATCTATTATTATTTAAGGCCTTTGTAACCATATACGGACCCTTATAACACGGTTTTAATTTCTTATCTTCACCAGGTTTTACCACAGTATCTCTTATCATAACGTAATCTCCCTCTTTATACTGAGTTGGTTTTTTATGTTGCTTATCATAATAAGCCTTGTTATAATTTTTTATTTTATCAGTTACCTCTATTGCCAATTTACGAGCAATATCTCGTTCATCTGATACCTTTAATTCAGTCTCACATCAGCCAAATAATTCAAAGTTTTTACCAACTCATTATCCGAGTGATTACGTTGCTCATATCCAAAAAGCAATTTTGAAGGGAAAACCTTCACTGAAGAATGAAATGTATTGTTTATCACATATTGAATAGATCCAATCGCATAACACCATGATTGTTGTTCCTCAACAATTCTTTTTAGAGACGCTTTTAAAAATCTATTAACTCTTTCTACTATGCCATTTGCCCATGGAGCAGCAACAGCAACTTGACGATGTTTGATATTACGAACTTGCATAAATTCTGAAAATTTATTCGAAGTGAATGCTGTACCTCTATCCGATACTAAAATATTTGGATTTCCAAATGTATTAAACAACCATTCCAAATGTTTGATAGTTTCCTTCGAACTAGTAGACTTAACTGGAAACAACCACGTAAATCGTGTAAACGCATCTACTACCAATAAAATATGTTTGAATCCCTCAACAGACTCTGAGATGGGGCCAAAATGATCCGTATGTAAAATTTGACACGGGGATTCAGGGTTATCTACCATTTGTATTTCACCTTCACGCGAATTAACCGACGCATTTGTCATCAGACAAGTCAAACAATTATCTATATAATCTACTACTTTCTTTCGTAAAGAAGGATACCAATAATTTACATATATACCCTGAAAGGTTTTCTCGACGCCGCAATGCGCCATATCATTATGATATATTCGAATAACATTGTTAATCATTTCTTCCGGAATTACAAATCTAGGCTTATCCTTTCCTTTACGAAAAACAAGTCTATCAATCAACGTGAACTTTTCACTATCCTCAAATTCTAGTTTTTCCGCAATATCTTTTAACCTAATATTACGCAATTGTTTATATTCTAATTCTTTTTCAATAGGCGTTGGTTCTATATACGCAATAGCTCTACTTAATGCATCTACATGGGCCATCCGTTTACCTTCTCGATGTAACATTCCGAAATTGTATTCTTGTAAACGGAGAGACCATCGAGCAATTCTTGGGTTAATATTCGCTTTCTTCATCGCGAATACTAGTGCATTACAATCAGTTATTATAACAAATTCAATTCCATATAAATATATATGCCATCGTTCTACTGCCTTTACCATAGCCAACATTTCTAATTCAAAGCTATGATAATTAGCTTCAGCTTTGTTAGTCGACTGACTAAAATAGGCTACCGGAGCCCATTGACTATTTTCTTGCTTCTGCAATAAAATGGCTGCTATTGCAATGGCACTCGCATCCGTATGAAGTTGCGTTTCCGCCTTCGGTTTATATATTCGTAAAACCGGGTACGACGTTAAATCCTGTTTCAATAACTCGAAAGCATTACGACATTCTTCATCGAACTTAAACTCTACATTCTTGTGCAAAAGCTTTTGTAATG
>JASTWK010000993.1:0-58741 GCA_030770225.1 Temnothorax unifasciatus | reverse complement strand
TATGGCATATACAACATTTTTAAATAATTTATTACAAATTTATGTAATATAATATAATTAAAGTAGACTATGTTGAAAAAGATTCGTCCACCAAGCTTCGGCTGCCGTCCGAAATTCCATTTTTTCGGAATAACTAAATTAGAGAAGCAACTATTTGTCAAAATCTTTTAAAGGGACATTGTTTTGACCAAAAATGTTTGTATCGACTTGTGTCGCTTGCTGGAAAGTCCCAGTAACTCGTTACCATTTTTCTATCGTAGTATCAACATGAAGCACTACACGCGGAGAGCTTACGGACATACACTTTCAAAGTATTTTGAACATTGATTGCGTTATAATAAATTAATGCAAAATGTAATATCATTTTATTCTCAATTACAGCTAATTACCTACTCCAGTCTCTTATTTTATCTGTACAGGTTTACAAGTCGCCCAATATTAGTTTCAGACCTATGGTTATTTAATAAAAGAAACATTTGTTTTGGTCTCTTCTATTACCTTTGGATATCGAATTTTTGAACATCTTGTAATATATATCAAATATCTAGAAGTATATATAAAATAGGAAAAAGAAAATTGCATAAATCTATAAATACACAAATATAAAAACATTAAAAAAATATATATTATGAATATAAAATAAAATAAATTTCTATAAATTAGTAACTTTGCACATTTAACTAACTTTTTCCTTATCAGACTATTTCTTTGGCACATAGAAATTGTTATTAAATAATTCTATATTATTAAATTCCATATTAAAATAAATAATTCTATATTATTAAATAAATCTAAAATATTGAATAATAATAATTATCATTGTGTTATATAACTCGTTTTAAGCACTCTGTCAAAGTGTCTTTGAAGTTCTTTCAAACTTTTAAAAACATCTTCCTTTGGCACTTTGCTCTCAATAATCTCATCGTCATGCTTTATTAATAAAGCATTCCAACCGGCGCTTCTTGCTCCAAAATAATCGTTATCTACTGTATCGCCGATGTGTGTCGCTTCTTGAGGTAATATTTCCTTTTCTTGAAAAGATTTCACCAATCTTAATGCCTCCTGGAATATTGGCAAACTTGGCTTTTCTGTTCCAAAGTCATATGAGGTCAGAACAAAGGCAAAATACTGACGAATTTGAACATCTTCGAGAATTGATTCCAATCGTTGATCAAAATTTGAGATAACTCCCAAAGCAACATTCTTCTTGTGCAAGGAGTCGAGTAGATCAATGGTACCAGGGTACTTATACCAGCATTTGCTGGTACTATAACAGGTTATCAGGTTGTCAGCAACCTAAGAAAGAAAACAGTAAATTAAATCAAATCCATTTGCATCAAAAATAAAATAGAAGCATGGATCAGTAGAAAATAAATATAATAGCAAAGAAATAAAACTGAGCAGGATAGTTTATTTCAATAATAAAGTTTGAACTCTATTATTGACATGAACTTTCTTCCTTAGTTTTGTTTCCTTTCTATTATATTTTAATTATATAAATAAATAATTTTACTTTTTTTTACATAATTACACTCAAATAATACAAATAGAATTATAAGTATTATTTTTATATAAATCTATAATACAAATAATATTATGGCTTATATCTCCATATTTATCATTAATATTACTTTGTCCAATGTTTCCGTCGACACAGAGGCGTGCTGTTCTTTAAATACGTTATATACAATCGTTCTCCACCAGTTCTTCCATCCCAACCCGGTGTGCTTGCCATATATCGGGTGTTCCTTACTAAGCCGCGCGAAATTGTTCTTGAAGCTTCGCGCCAATTTTCTTGGCTCGACAAGTAAACCGTATTGGGAGCCGATTTCGACGTAATGTTCCTCGAGCTTGGTCATCAGCAACGTACCGGTCACGTCGAAGGTTACGAGACGGGGCCGAACACAATTAATCATAATCCCTCAGTTTCGATGATTTTCAATGAATCAAACAATCAGATACACTCGACAAGAGAGAGAAGAGCGAAGAGCCAATTCGCGGCTGCAAAAATATAACATGCACATTGCAGTTGCATGAGTTGCACCACTTGCACCGATCATGGCAATCATACACGATCAGTCGATGGCGTCGACATCTAGCGAATGACAAGGAGAATCCGAATGTCGAAACATTGGTTATCGACAGGACCGAATAAGTTGGCACTGGAAGTTCATATTTTTTTAATTAACTATAGTTCAAACGATTGCTCCCTAATTGCTCCTTCAGAATCAACAATTGCTCCTTTTTAAAATTAATATTTTTTTAACCCAAGGAGCGCTAATGCGCGTATAACGTGCTTTTAATGCGCGTACAATTGCATTGGCTCTAAAACCACATTAATTGTGTGTTCAAAATGCGCACATTCAAATGCGTATTTAATGCGTAATTAATGCAAATTGATCATTTGGTTAAATAAATAACGGGTTTTATAAAATAATTAAATGAGTAGCTTTTAACTCATTGTAAAACATTTAAATTTTTAAGTTTTTTAATTTTGTATATTTTACAATTTCACACACTTTGAGATATATATATTATAGTCATCAGGAATATCAGGATTTCCGACTTGTGGACCTTAAATTGTTCTTACAAAAAAGTTGCAAGTCGATTAGCTATCGCATAACTTTTAACCAATCAACAAATGCAATGTTTCTGAAAATCAGAATTTTGGCATATGTTTCTCTTACGAATGAATTCGAGAATCGAGGCTCGTATCACGCATGCGTCTTGTGTGTGTGTGTATAGAGGGGAGAAACGCCGTCAGGCCGTTAGGCCGCGCGTTGTATGTCTAGCCAGTCAACCAGTCTAGCGGCATTGCGACAGAACGTTCATCAGTCGGCGGTTTATAGGTTATTGCATCGAACAGCTGGCCGCATTAACCTTTTCCCGAAGACGTGCCAAAAAGAAAGAAGAAGTTAAGTTGATCAAAGCAGACATGAAGCCGGTTGAAAAAAAAGGTTAGAATTTATAGTTAAACGGCCCATCTACGTACGAGTTTAGCTCGCAAGTTCGGCTCGGCGAGCTTGATTTGCGAGTCGGACTCGAATTTTTCACCACACATGAAAGGAAAATGTGTGAACTTGGCTCGTTTGACGCCGAGTCCGGCTCGTGACATCTTACCCACGAACAAATAGAAACAGAGCCGAGTCGAACTTGCGAGCCAAACTCGTACGTGACGTGGATGGGCCGCTTAAGTGTAATAACATATATTATCGGTTAAATTTGGAAAAGTCATGTCTAAAGGAATTCAGTACAAAAAACGTTCATAACACGTTGTTATGATAAGTGCTGACCGTGAATTTATAAAGGTTATATACGAGTTAAACTTTAAACTTTCAGATGCTGTCCTCTTGAAGTACAAGTCATCAGGATTGCCCTTGGTAACAAAAACGATTAGCACATGGCTGAGGAACAACATTACCTCAGAGGAGAAAAATAATAGAGAACAGAATGAAGAAGAAAATGACGATGAATACAGTGATGATTGATTTTGCAGATTTTAAAGTTACACAGATTGGTATTTTTTAATTAAAAAGTTTATTTTTTTTAACAAGTTATGTTTGTTATTCCAATTTATTTATTTTAATTTTGACTAATGTTGTTTTAAAGCTGGTGGCTTTTGTGATAGTTATGACTAGCAGCAATAAGTGGTCTTTTTAAAAAATAATGAAACTGATTTTTTTTCTCAACAACTGGTAACACTGTAAAAACGAGACTGCAGTAGATCGAGAGCTACATTCATACTCTACCTTCATTTAAATTTCAATTTGATAACACTAACACATGTAATTCTACAGTCACCTGTATAACTGTATGTTTAGGTGATGCGTCACGAAAATGGAATACAAGAAAATCGAACAGCATTAGTACAGTAAAGTTTGACACAGCAAATTCTGTGTCAAATTTTAAGATAACGTGACAGAGAAACATTTAGAAAGTTGACAGTGAGAATGATTGGTGAGCAATTAAATTAAATTTGAATCACCAAATTGTTCATGTCATTGGTGGTCCAGAACGGGATTAATTTTCACAATTTTACCGCCATCTAAAAATGCCTTGTGCCCGGGATAGAACTTGATCTCTGTAAGTCTGTTTCAATTTCTTAAATGTTTTCATCACATTGTCCTGGAGTTTGGCACAGAATATGATTGCATAACGATGCTCAATTTTCTTGTGTTCCATTTTCGTGACACGTCACCCAAACATACAGTTAAACAAATGATTGTAGAATCACATGTATTGATGTTATCAAATTGAAATTTTAACGGAAGGTAGAGTATGAATGTAGCTTCCGAACTACTGCAATCTCGTTTTTACAGTGTTACCAGTTGTTGAGAAAAAATTCAGTTTTATTACTTTTTAAACAGACCACGTATACACATATTAGCATAGTTTTAATATTAATAGTTTTGATTAAAAGTATACCTATACTTGTGATTAAAATGAATAAGAGTAGGTCTCTTTTTCTTAATGGTAGCAGATAGGTCTTTTGCAAGTGATAATTTTTTCCAAAGATAAGTTCTAAGATTTGTTATAAGCTACGTGTATTACTCATAGTAACCATAATTTTTAGCTATAATTGTCCATTTAATCATTAACAATTATGTACAGCTCTTGCTTAGCACAAAATTTTTTTAGTATCAAAATTTTATTTCAGTTTTTAAGTTTTTTATATAAATTAATTTTATACAAATTGAATTTTAAATAAATAAATGATTCCATTAACTATCTTTGTTTTTATTTCTGTTTAAAGCCTCAACGTATAGATACACGTGTAAACCCTTAGATCTCCTATAGGGTAAGCACTAAGCAAGGTAGTGGAGTTTTGGTTGTCCACAGTGAACTCGGTACTATAATGGAATGCTCACTGCAATGTTTAGAAGCTTTCTCTATCTAAACAGAAAAAGAAACGGACACTGACCAACCTATCTCTTTTTTTTTCGTCCCCAGCTTCTAAACATTGCAGTGAGCATTCCATTATAGTACAGAGTTCACTGATTGTCCGATTGAGCCTACTCGATCAATGAGCGTAGGTGCTTTTTGATATGCGCTGCCATAATGTGCATTAAATGCGTATTTAATGCGCGACAAATATGCACTGCCATAATGTGCATTAAATGCGCATATAATGCGGGACAAATATGCGCTTTAAATGTGCATTTACGACCTGCATTTAATGCAAAGTTTAATGTACATTCAAAGCGCATTATACGCGCATTGGCGCTCCTTGGGAAATATTTACAAAAAAACGTAAAATTTATCATTTTTAGGCTAAAACATATTTCTAATAATAATCGTTAATTAATTTGGCTAAAATTTGGGAAAAACCATTTGTAGCCGTAAACTACAAATGGTTTTTCCTAAACTTATATAGGGTCGGTGCACCATTTGTAGCCACTGCTTCATTTGTGGCCACTTCGACGAATCTTTCGAATTATTTAGTAAACAATTCATGTTCGCGCTACGTGAATTGAAGGATTTTGTTTATACGGTATTTGTGTTGGTCAAGCTACCCGCCGATACAGAGTAGAGAACTTGTTTTATGACAAAACTACGGTTTATAACCGAGGTGTATGAACTGTTGCATTTTCTTGTGGAAAACGTTAAGAATACGAGATAAGTTAAACGTTATAATAATTGTGTAAAAGACATAATTGTGAGTAATGTTTGTGTAATTGGCTTGCGGAAAGTCTAAAAATTGACCTCGAAATGCATAACCACGTATTTGACTTCTATTTAAAAAATAATAATGGGTGTCAAAAACTAGATCATGTATTAATATAATTCTCCATTTTTGGCCATGGGATGGCCATAACTGGCTATTGCAGTGTTCTAGTTGTGGCCAAATCATCCAGTGTATCGTTAATATTCGTGTAGGTATACCTAATGGCTATACGAAGTATTTGAAATACTTATACACCAATGTTATATATTGACTGAGGTTGTTGTATATCATGTCTGGAGGACAAATTAAGTAAAAATTAAATATGCCACATATTATATTTTTATTGTTTATAATTTGCAACTAAAATATCCATGAACCGCATGAGAATTGTACAAACAATGATTTAACTAATAATGTTTAGGAAATTTGTACAACGCAAATATCAGTAATCTCAAACAGCAGAGAAGGAACTTTGAAAAACATTTTAGTTTATCCTGAAGTAAAAAAGTCATCAAAAAAGAAAAATATAAATAAGATACAATTACCTTCAGTGATTACAAGTGATGGCTGGTTACAGTTTAAAAAACAAGAAGAGGATAAAAAGCGATTATTGCTAGAGACAGTTAAAGACAGAAAAAAAAACAGCTAATTAGCGATAAAACGAGAAGAAAATTTAAGAATAAAAGCAGAAAAAAAGAGAAAAGAGCAATAGAGAAAAAGAAAAAACAACAAGAGAAGGAAAGAAAGAAGGATGATTGCTAAAAAATTACAAATTGCTAATAAAACAAGAAAGTCTTAGAAGTAAAAACTCTAATACATGAATTATTTTAAACAATGTAATTTTTTGATATTTTTATTTTACAATTTTATTTGGTATTTTATTTTATTATTTTATTTTTTATTTTATTTTACAATTTTATTTAATATCTGATTTACAATTCTAATTAAAAGAAGTTAAGTTACTATTGATGACGTATAAACCTTCATAAAATACATAAATTTTTTAAATTCTCGATATTAGTTGATAAAAGTTATGTATGATATGCTATATATATATATATATATATATATATGTATATATATATATATATATATAATATTTTATTAAAAATAAATATTAACAGTAAAAATAAATCATAATTTTTATTATATATACCTATTTATTAATTGTTTAATTAGAAATTAACCTTATAGCGAATTCAGGCACTTGCGTTAGTGCACACTGAGTGCGCACTAAAGCTTGTTCTTAATTAATTATTATATTTACAGATCATCTTAAATACTTCTTAGTCTATAAAATGATTTGTACAGCATCTATATAGATATTACAGATTGTTTTATTGGCTAAAAAGTTTTTAAATGTGTATTTAAGCGACTTTAAATATAAGAATAGATTATAAACAAGCCTCAGAGTGCGCACTCAGTGTGCAAGCGCCCGAATTCGCTATTAGTTTTATTATGTGGCCAAAACTAGTACTTATTGTGGTGAAAACTGGTGTTTTGGTGGCCAAAAACGGTGAAATCGGAACTTATGATATTATTTTTATTTTTGAAACATTTATTTAAGTTTATTTGTTTGCTGATCTTAAGTTTCTTATCTAAAAGATTCTTAAGAATATATTAAAGTAGTTTAAAAGCGTTACATAACAAAAAGAGTTTAATTAAAACGCATTTATTCCGTCAAAAATCCTTAAAGTGGCCACAAATGGTGCACTGACCCTATTACTCACGAATGTTAGGTACAGGCTGCAGTCCACTTGACGCTACAAATACTTCGAAGCATTCCTCTTCTCTTTTCTTTCAATGAACAAAGAAGGAGAAGAACGCTCAACAAAGTATTTGTAGCGTCAAGTGGACCGCAGCCACAATCTAATTACAGACATCCTTTTATCGCAAAAAAAAAAGAAAAAAATAAAAAAACATTCAAAAAACATTAGAGAAAGATGTAATTTGGACATGAAGGGAAACGGAGCTCATTTACAAATAAACTGATTTATTACAAAATTGTACATGGATATAAGGTGGCGTGTTTCTTTCTTATAATATAAAAAGAATCGATCGTCCCGTCCGTTGCACAACATTCCGGCCAAAATTCGAAAAGAATGCTTTCGGCCAACCGAGAACCGACGAGATTATCGTCGACGCAAGCGCGATATAATGATAATATATTAATAATATCCCCTACAAATATACACAATATATAATATCCCTAATTTTACACAATGATTGAAATTATTTTATACATACATATATATACAAATACGCCTATATATTTATATGTATATATATATATATATATGTGTAATAATAATAACCATAACGCAAAATAATAATTATATATATATATATATATATATATATATATATATATATATATATATATATATATATATATATATATATATACATACATACATACATATATATAAATGTAGAGTTTCTTTGATCAAAAAGTCCATTCGTATTTTATCAACCATCTATCGCTTTTTTATTTTACATTTATAATTATTTTATTATTAACTTTACTCGTAAGAGCTGTAGGAAAGACGAATGCATTTCTTGATCAATATAATATATTAATAATAATATATTAATTTTATAGCAGTCGTCACTTATGTTGTAACTTGAGTTTTGCGATTAATATTTGCACAAATGAAAAATTAACCGATTAATCTCTACGCACACCCGCACGTTCAGAGATATTCATGTATTTATATATACACATGTTGTTGTAAAAAAAGATTACCCGCTAAATATATTGGTCAGTCTCACAATCGTTATTTGTAATGTTTACGCGAAATTTTATCCTTAATCTTTGCTTAAATTCTTCACAAAAGCTTCAAGATTTTCGAAATTTGTAGAAATTTTGAAAGTTGAGATATATTCATTCTAAATGGAAAATATGCCGATATATTTTCTTATAATGTACATAAAAATCTATTACAAAATTGTCCAAATAAAATTCCTGCATTCTTTTATTCCTATTTTATTTCCCTGAATTTTTCAAAATATTATTACTCTTTGAGAATTTTGATATAATATAATTCAATTAACTAACTCGTTGAGAACAAATTTACACATTAAAATTGAATTTACATTTGTACATGTAAGTAATTCAGTTAACGTTCATTAAAAATTAAATTTAAAGATTCCAGGATTTCAAGAAGTAAATTTATTTTAATAAATTTATTATGGATTTAAAATATATAAAAAATATATCTAAAATAAATTTATCAAAATTTAAAACAGCCTGTATATGTAATTCCTAACAAGATAATTTAAACGTTTTTCAATGTCTTTAAAGTTTCTTATATAAAACCCTTGATTTTTGTATAATTCAACTCTATGGTTGCATTCGGGGAGCGCACTATTAGCGCTATTGCATCATTCTTTATCGCTCGTTAGGTATAAAACAAGGATAGAATAAACAAATAGCGCTAATAGCGCGCTCCTCGAACGCAGCCTATATATATACATATATATGGTATATATGTGTAAAATTTATAACTAAATATAAAAATAATGGATCTATATATATATATATATATATATATATATATATATATATATATATAATTTTTATATGTAGTTATAAATTTTATAGTATAAAAGTAAAAAAGAAATCCCGAAACTTTTGCGAAGACGCGAAAGATGTAAATTATGCTGCACGTATTTTCCGATAGATCATTGCTTGTTTAGATTTTCTGTCCTTAGATCGAATTATAACACGCGAGAACACGCGCTTTAATTTAATTACAGCGAACATTATATTATTATATATGTAAAATACGTATATTTTACAAATAACTATGTAGAAAATGCGTATATCAAAATTTTCGTGAATATAATCTGGTTGTTTCCCTATTATTACGATAATCAAATTTATTATTTAATATATCTAGGTTACATCATAATATAAATTATTTATTATTTTATCCCTCCAGATTGATCTAAAAATTCTCAGATTAAAAATAAAACAAATAAAAGAGATACGCGTAACTTTTCGATCAACCTGATACAACTAGACTTAAAAAAATTTTTCACGCGATAATAAACGCCACTATTGTGTGTGTTCTCGCGAATTAATTATCAATTACGTAAAAATAAACAAAATATGTTTGCTATCTTGAGATCCCAATAATTGATAAACGATAAGAATTTGTGCAAATTCTTAAATGATGTCTCGATGATATCAATATCGACGGATAAACTGATAAAGAGCTGATTTTTGGATTTCCAAACATTATAATTAATAAAATTTAAAAGAAACAATTTTTCAGAACTATAAAATCATAATGATATATAAATGACATTTTTACAATAAATTCCAAGTATAACTTTTAATTGTACCTGCTTTTTAAAAGACTTTAAGATTGTAAACATTTTTTTACTGTAAAAACTGCATTATACAATTTAAGAATTGCAGTTTTTTTTACAATTTGCGACTTTAAATTTGTAGTATATTAAAAGTTTCTTTATTTAAATAGCTTCGTTGATTTTTCGCTCCTTTTACAGTTTCTCCGCGATATATGTATATATATATATATATATATATATATATATATATATATATATATATATATATATATATATATATATAATTTTACAGTTTTATTGTTTTTTTTTATACCATGTGTTCATATATTTTGTATTTTTCCATGCATCATATCTTATCTACTCCATTGTAAATTTTTGTATCATATACTTGTGTATATTTATACAGTATCATATATCTTTATACATATATCCTCTGATAAATAAAATTTGAATTTACATTTTAATCGTTTTTCCTCCATTTCATTAAAAATTTCGAATATTTTCCTGAATATATTCGAATATTTTTCTGTTATATTGATACGCTATTTATCACACCACATTTGAATGTGAAAACATTTTGCGATTTCTTTTGAATTTAGTATGGTTGATAAAATTTGTTTGAATGAATATTAATATATATTAACTAACAATTGATATCAATTAATTAATATAGATACCATTAACATACTAATAATGTTTGAAAATATTAATTAATTAAATAGCCAATTTAATAGCCAATATTAGTAATTAATACTAATTCGTCACTTAAGGACATGAGAAATAAATAACTTGCACGATATATTGCCAGCCATTGCAATTCCCGTTATCTGTCATTGACAACCGCATTTATTTTCTGGCAGTGCTAAAAAAATCACGAAGTAAAGATCACTGATCCATATAAAAATATATGTGCATACAATATACGTATAAATTTACATAAAAAAAGGTATATTATGTTTAGTAGTGAATATAAGTCGACTTGTGAAATAAATAAATAAAAGAAACTGTTTTATAATCTAGACGGAATCATACCCGCTTTCTGAGTTTTACCGAGCTTATTAGCTTCATAAATACATTTAAATGCTAAATTCAATTCAAATATAAATTTATATTTAAATATTTATAACAAATATTTAATGCTAAATTTAATTTAAATATAAATTTATATTTTTTTTGTTATATGATCCAGCCTCGATTATCGCATATATTAACTACGATAAATCAGTAAGAGAAGACAATAATAATTATCAATATTATATCTCAGAATAAAGAGAAATGATAGAGATCATACAAGAAATGTACAAATGTGATCTATCACGGGAAAAGGTGATTGATTAGCGTTAATTAGCGTTATAAAACTGTTATCGCTTCCTGTTACGTTATTATACGATTGTCGGTGAGCCTTCGCAAGTCCGATGGGCAATTTAAACGAGCTTTTTTCCCCACGTATTTCTCGGCAATATTTCGTGACTCAACGGTGGACCCATAATCTTTTTAAAAACTTTGATTGTCAAAAATTTTGAATAATTGTGCATAATCGCCGGTCATGATTTTAAGTTTAACATCAATTTATATCTTTTAATTTTATTAATATAAATCTCAATATTTTTATCTAATTTTATCAAATTTAATTTATCTTAATCTTTTTATCAAATTTCAAAACAAGATTATGTCCACTACAATAACCGCTAAATCTCAATAATTTTGATTCTTAACTCGAAAAAATTTTATGAGCCGCTCGATTCTTGTTGAATAATATAGAAAATAATGACTCGCTTAGCTCTGGACGGGTTCGACAATATTATTGCACATACTTTCCCATCATATCAGATCCAACTTTCAAGCCAAGAGTCATTACATTTTCCTTCCTTTTTGAAATATATTGATTTATAATCCGTGGTTTGTTGCATCTAGATAATAAAAATATACAATATATTTTTTTAGTACTTGAGTATTTTATATCACCGAATATGTGATGTTTTGCATATTTTAAAAAATTAATTATGTGAAGTAAAATTTTTACATATATGTTAAAAAATTTTAAATTCCACGGATTTTCGGATCAATTTTCGGCTTAATTAATCCCCATAAATTATCGGTTCCACGGATATATAAATCCTGTCTTTAGCAGATCTTATGTCGATCTTTTTTTTTTAATCGTACACAATTTTCATCAAATGGTCGGTCCTCTTTTCTTTTTGTGCGTGTAATAAAAATGGAAAAAAATTCTGAAAACAACCCCACGATTACAGTTGCGGCTTGTTTTCAGCAGGTACTCGGCTTGTACATCTTTTTAGCCCGTTTTTCCTTCATGTTTAGCGCTAAAGAAAACAGTCGAAAATGATTAACCAATTTATGTCAAACAACCATTTCCGATTATTTTCCTTTCTCTGTCCAATAAAAATGTATCCCTAGATTTTTATGAGCTCAAACATTCTTAATTTATAAATTTTACAATTGATTTAGAGTCGGTCCTTCATTTCCGTTATAGAAAAATCAACTCCAAATTAATCCATTGACAATGAAAAAACAGTGAAAGTCCTATATAAAATGAGAATTGAACAAACTTTGCGCTAAACGTGTAATCGAAGCATGCCCATCTCTTCTTTGTTAACTAGGAACTAACAGTTTTTATTTATTTATTCTTCTCTTCGTCCTTTCTTCTTTCCATAGAAATGTTTCTGTATATAAGTATCTTATTCTCTAAAATTATTTATCAAACAAAGATTCGCTGGTCCAGTTTGCCAATCTGATTGCCACTTTCAATTCTTCTATCTAGATCTTTCATTTTTCTATTAATACTGTCTCAATACAGACTAAAAACAGACTTTATCAATCGCTTCGCTGTACAATTGTTTGCATTTATTTATTGCTATCAATCTGGGTCGTCGAGATGACCGCTAACAATTAGTTTACGTCATGGAGCATCATGATCTGGAAGGAAATACAAGAAATCTCCGCTTTTTCCCCCCGTTTCCTTATTTTTTTTTTTTTTTGGACCCAGACGAGGATCGATTGGCAGCTTGGAACTTTTACGAGGTGTTCCGCAACAACCATCAAATGTTCTTTAAAAAAAATCTGTTTTGTTTGTCAATTTAGTTTTCTCTCGGCAAAGACGTTAAAATTCCAATTTTTTACACAATATATCTTCATAATTAAGTCAATTACTAAATCGTTACACATGAAATTTCGTTTTTGTATCAAATTTTAGTTTAAAAAAAAAAAAAAAAAAAAAAAGGGAAAGGTCCAATATTTTTTTCAACTGTTCTCAGCATAATCGCATCTCTATTAAATGCGAGGAATTCAAAAACCTTGAAATCTAAGAATATTAAAAGAATTAAATCTAAGAAAATAAGCTTTAAACATTTATAAGGGAATGTTCCGTAAAACTTTCTAATGTCGACATTTTAACAACTTAATATTTGATTTTAAATGAGAAAATTTTAGATATTAACGTAGATATTAACGTTTCATTGCTTTATCATGATTTTTTTTATCGTGCATTATCTTTGGTTGTCTCAGCACACCCTACGTATGTTTCTCCCCTTAAGCGGTGGCACTTGACGTGTTAAAAAAGCGAGTACGTAAACCGCCAGCTCGGATCGCAGTTCGGCATAAGAATTCTGAGCGTCTCTTACTTTACAATATCATCACAGAACTTTGATGTGTGTTTATATTGCTTAATATAAGACTTAAAAATTATCGTCTCGAGAAATGGCGGTTTACGTCCATTAATCGCTGTAATTAATTCTAATTATCCTTAGCACAATAAATTGCATCCAAATGGCATTTAAACCTCCGAAACGAAAGTTTGAAATTCTTTCAGAACCATTTGGCTGCCCGGGGATAGTACTACTTAATTAACTTCAGCTTATAGTTATACAGGGTGACGCGTTTATACTGCAACAAATTACTGTATCTGGTGTGAAATGTATTAATTTTAGAAAAAAATGTTTTCGGTAAAAAAAATGTATGAATTTCTAGGGACAAGTTTTGAACACAACTTAAAAACAGTCTCACTTTCGAGATAAATTTTTCATCATTGCTAAGTATTCCTTTTATGTGTTGGAATTGATTAAACATACAAAATATCTCCCTTACATCCTGAAAAAAGTTCTTTTCTAAAGAAGTAACTTTTTTGTATTATTATTGTTTAATTATCCTCATGTATTAACCATGCAAAGGAATATAAATAATTTAAATGTAAGTAAAGTAGGATGTAAGTAAAGTAGTAAGCCTATTATAGAATTAAAATTCGAATATTCTCTATGAGAAAGTCGTCTCTAAATTGAAATTCAAAAGATATTTCAAGATTTAAGAAAATAAATCGAAAGTAGTAAAGTAAACTGCAAGAATCAGATGTCAAAAATCTACTTTATGTATCATAGAACTAAAAACTTTGAAGTTAGTGCCAAAGTAAAATTCTCCAGATTAAAAGTTTTGTTGAAAACTGCGATTAAAAAAATTATCTAATAGACACCCTGTATACGTATATACATATATGTATGTATGTATGTATGTGTATGTGTGTGTCTTCATAAGTAAAGGAATAAATTAACCCTCTATAAAGGGCCGACATTAATTGGAGACCGACTGAAGTGACTGATTAATAATGTTGTTGACAGATTGTAAGGTTTTGCAACTTGATAACTGATCAAGTTCTATAGGTGTTACAGCTTTCTCTATCATTTTCACATCTGCCTGAACTTGGACATTCTTCGCTATTTTGCTCTCACCCTGATTAGAGGATTCGTCGTAACCGGAATCGGACGAAGAGTCACTATCGGTCTTCGTTTGTTTTGAACTTGTATCTGGACTTGACGATGGCGATTCAACACCATGGACAGGGCTGGTGGACGCAGAACTGTGAGTGGGACTGGCGACTGTTAAAGAAGTAATAAGCTGTCGCCTGGCAATGTTTATGCAAGGTTTCAGGCGAGATGGATACATTATGACCTCACCATTGGCGCCTCTGAAAATGCTGCCACAGCAAATGATTTCTCTGTATAAAACAAAAAAATTTACATATAATATATGCAAATAGAAATATGAGAAATATTTGAGATACATATCTGCAATATAAGAAATATTCAAAGATGTGAATATATAAACTTGAGAAACTTATAATATATAATAAATAAATATAAATATAATATAGGGGAGACCGGGGCTGTCTACGGGGGCTATGTGTCCACAGCACTGCTATCTCAAGTTTTAAGAGACAAGTTTTAGATGTCTTTACCATTGTAACAAGTAGTTGAAAAATGCCCTACGTAAGATATTTAAATGTTTTGTTTTCTTGCGATGCCTCTCGCAGACGCTATATACGTTAAAAAAAAAAGCGAAAACAATTATTCACATTTTTCGACAGTCGAAAAATTTGCTGTGCAAATGCAACAGTAGTTTAACTCAAAAAGCAATTCATAATATTATCAATTAATATATAGTTATCAGGTGTAAGCCCGTCGAATGTGGACAGATAGCTCCGCATATGGGGCTGTCTACGCTTGACTTGTCCACTTCAAAAATTCGCCTCTTTAAGGAGGTTCAATCATTACTTGTGAGTCAAAAATGAGATTGAAATAAATGTCATTACAGCGATCCCAAATTATATGCAATATTAGTATAATGAATTGTGGATGCTACTTATGTGCTATATTCTTCGTCAATTATTAGTGTATAGAATATTAACAAACATATACTGGGGTATGAGAGCGTCAACGACTCGGGAATTGCTTATTTTGCCAACATTATAGGTTAGAACTTGTCACTTTGTAACAATAAGCTTTCTATACTCGAAAGCCAACTTAGAGCCTTAATTTTGTAATATGATTTACATAAACACTTTACACAAATAATCGCAAAACTTGAGCAATATTGACCATATAGTTTTTTTGTAATATTATTCAGAAGTTGACCACTTTAGCATGTACTCTTATGGAGAAAGTCTCTCCGAGGTAGATCATCACTGGTTTAGTACACACTTAGCCAACTTTAGGACTTTGAAAACTAGCATTTGATAGATGAAACATCAAGGATTGTGTTAAGACTTTAAAAATCGGACTTTACCATGTGGATTGAAAGCTTTATCGTCACAAAGTTCAGATCCCAGCGTAGAATAAGCGATTCCCGAGTCGTTGAGCTCTCATACCCCGAAATATATTTATTAATATTCTATACATTAATAATTGACGAAGAATATAGCACGTAAGTAGCATCCACAATTCATTACACTAATATTGCATATAATTCGGGATCGCTGTAATGACATTTATTTCAGTCGCACTTTTGACTCACAAGTAATGATTGAACCTCCTTAAAATGTTAAAAGATCAAGATTCTAATGTTTTTTTTTAATAGCAAGGTTAAAAGGTTATACCATTAAAATTTTAGCCAAACATCTTTATTAGTTTTTTAAAAAACTTGAAAAAAGCGTAAAGTGTGGACACATAGCTCCGATCTTCCCTATGTTAAATCATCTATCAAATGCATATAAAATATATTCTTAAGGCTCCTGTTTAAAATTTTTTAAATTCTTCAATATTTTCAACATTTATTTTATCTGCCTTTTTCAAATACTTAATCTTTTTACAGAATTAATATTAAAAGTTAATTTCTAAATTTCTTAGACAACAAAAAACTTTTCTTAGTATCATCTTAATAACTTGTAAAAATTATATAATTTTAACATTACCTTTTGTAATAAGATAAATCTAAGAAATTAATATCGTCTTTATTCACATCCTGATCTTGAACGAGATCTAATTGTTTTTCGTTAGCGCCAATGTCATCGTCGTCATCCGAAATACTTTCCGATCTGCTCGAAGCTTTACTGTCTGCCAATCTATAATCTTCTACAATATCAAAAAATAAAAACCGTTAATATGTTTATTAAATATTAGCAATAATATATTATTGAAAAATCAATTTCTATTTCTATTTACATAATTTCTTTTTAATATATTTTCTAAATGTTGAATCATACTTTGTGGTCGAATTTGCCAATTCAAGGCGATTTTCGAGAGTAATATCACTTTTGAGGCAATTTTCGAGAACTACGCCTACTTCTCTCTCCTTACCTCTCCGCTCGGCCGGCGAGCCTTACAAGCGTGTCGCTCAAGCATCTGGGACTGTCACATGTTCGCAGGAGTTTACGAGGGTCACTCTTCCTAATTATTAATCTTTTCTCCACTCGGTCGTTGTAGAATTCGCCGACCGAGCGGAGAGGTAAGGGAAGGCGTAGTTCTCGAAAATTGCCTCAAAAGTGATATTATTCCGACCACTGATATATTAGATTAAGAAGGAAAATTTCTATTTAACCAACCGTTCAAATCATCGCTTATCGACGGACTTTGTTCCCGATCTGCTTCTGTTTTTACATAGACATGTTTCTTCTTAGCAAATTTGTCAGGTTTATCCTTAAGTTTCCTTTTATTTTTTGCCTTAAATTTTGTTAGCGATTTAATTCCAGGACCGGCGCGGGCATCCACAACCTGCAAAGATAATTCTTTTTAAGAAAAATTTGCAATCTAAATTTAATGTTAATGTAATATAATAGTTTAAAATATTAAATCTGGGATATCTTCATATTGCAGCAATCATTTGTCATGTAAAAGATTTGGAATCTTGTACTTTCCTCGTATAAGGTAGAGGAAAACTTTAGAGTAGATAATTATTTGTTTCTACTGTGATAAGAACAAGACTCAAAAGCAAGAATTAATCCAAAAGTTATTAGATAATAAATTGTGGTACTTATACTGCATTTGCAACATCAAAATTCAAATAATAAAAATAAGAATATCTATTATCAGATACTGACATGTCTCCAGTTGCGATCGTTTCCCGGAGGCAGCTTCTTAAATCTTTTTACTAGAAGCACACATGCATTACATATCTCTCCGCTACGCCTCTCATCAAGTTGAAAACATAGCATAAAGTCATCTTCATACTTTTTACTATCTGTGAATCTCGAACTGTAAAAGAATTTACAAGGATTTATTATTATAATAAAATACATGTGTAATATTGTAGTATCAATGTATCATGATATTAACTCTTATTAAATAATATTTAATTATATAGAATTTTATTATCAACATAAATAATAATAATTTAAAATAAGAATTAATAACTATAAAGTATATCATTATAATTTATTTTTATTGTACAAATACAATATATATATATATATATATATATATATATATATATATATATATATATATTTACAAAATAAAAAAAAAAACACGCACACGCACACATAATAATATTTTTACCTGCTAGATTTGGCTTTGCAAATGCAGCAGCCTGTACTAGATCGATACACCTTTGGTTTGTGAAAACTGAACATCCTGCTCACTATGTACGTCACTATCGTTTCTGTAATTTAATACATGTATATATATTATAACACGAATTTATATCAGTAGAAACTCATTATATATATATATATATATATATATATATATATATATATATATATATATATATATATATATAATAAAATAATATACATCTTTTATATCACATATAAAAATAATTGCATTTGTTATTTTACAAGTATAATATACATGTATATAACATATACAAGATGAGTTTTATTTTTTAAATATCTTAGAAAGCAGAGTAAAGTGCATATTTTGGATCAAATCCTAATTCGGATCAGCGAATTTAAAATGCCTCTCTAGCCGACTGTATTTATCATATGTGGATTTTTTTCGCTATCGTCTATAGCTATCTCTTATAGATATAAATATATAACTTATAGATATAACAATTAGTAAAAAAAAATCCACGTATGATAGGTACAGTCGGCTAGAGAGGCATTTCAAATTTGCTGATCCGAATTAGGATCTGATCCGAAATATGCACTTTACCCTGTTGGTTTATTGGAAAAATGTTTGAGATAAAAGTTGGAGAATTCAAAGGGAGCCAATAGACAATCTTATTTGGACGGTTCGTTTCCTCATGTTCGCCCTAATACGTTCCAAGATACTAGGCGTATTACGTATTTCTGCACATCCATCCTGTTCACGTTGGTACCGAACCGAACGAACCGAACAATGTATTGTTCATGCAAGGATGCCATTTTAAATACCTTTAATTTTTATATACATTTTGACAACTTAAAACGTATTCTGTTCGTTAATAAACCGAATTTAAGCTCAAAAGTTGTAATGACCATAACTCGGTAGATCATTTACAGTTCTTTGTTAATAAGAACTTTTTTCGTTATTTTGATGTGTACTATTCACCTTTAAAGTAGCGGACAATTTTTTTGTTACACCCTGTATATATACATATATTACTAAATAGCATTCTTTAAAAATTGCATTAGAATTTTATTTCCAAGACTCGAGATACTCATATATTTTCATACTAAAGACTTTTTAATATATATTTAATATAAATATAAAACTTATAAAAATTAAGAACGCGCAAAATGTAATAATATAATTCATAAAAATGTTTATATAAATCCTACAAGCAGCACACGTTAAAAATTAAAACAATTTCAAAATAATTAAAAATTAAAATTAAAAAAAAAATAAATTCAAAAAATTGTTGCACATAAAATACACTTGTGCAAATCATGAAAATTGAAGTTCAACGCGAATGTAAAATTTACAAAAATATCACTTATGAGGAAATATCACACAATATAAACAGACGCCATGAAATTGCTGCAAATGCAAAACTTAAAAATCAAAATTGCTTATAAATGTAAAACGATAATGTAATAGGATTTGTACTACGTATTTTAGGCGATCTCAGACGAACGCCATGAAGTTGCGCAGTATGCTAAATTAAGATTGATATTTGAAGTTGGACGTGCCTGAAGTCCACGGAGTAACACAGATGTAGATAAAGTGTCCAAAAAGTATAGTCGTCGCGAAAGTAACATCAAATGTGTGTCATGATGATCGCCGATTTCATTGAGCACGCTCCCGACTACCAGCTTCATGTTTCGCCGAAGAATCACAAAGATCGAGATTCGAGGATCCCGAAATTAATGGAAACGATGTCGAGGAAAAACACTGTTGGCAAATATATCAAAAGCGATGCCGGAGTTTTTTTCTTTTATAAAAAATAGAGATATTTCTCCCTTAATAATACTTCTTCACTTTCTTAATTTCCCCTTTTCCAAATTGACACAACGAATGTCTATAAAGTGAAAGGCACTGTTGCCAAATGTGTCAAAAGTGACGCCGTTTTAATTAAACCACTTGCTCCTTCCAAAATGGATCTCCGCTCCTTTACGGACACGGTATTCCTTCGTCTCCTTTAATCTCTTTGGTTTCCCAGAGTCGATATCGTCAATGTTGAAATTGAGGGGAAAAAGCCACGGTCGTCAAACGTGATGTTAAGAGCAACGCCGACAACTCAATTCGGCCACTTGTTTTTCCAAAATGAAAGAGGAAACTCGGTCTCCCTCTCTTTTGCCCGCGACAGAGCTTCACTTAAACGCCCGCCTCTTTCTGAATTATTCGAAACTTTTAATCACAGTAATCTTTACGCGCGCGCGCGTTCTCAAAGGAAACTGTATAACTACTGTTACGGCGGCAATTGTTCGCAACGATATTCAGACTCGATGGCGCATACGGCGACGTGCGAGAAGCGTGGTTACGCTACGCGCGCACCGGGAAGCATCATCGAGCGGCGTGCGCATGCGCATGCGCGCGCCTTCTCCCCCCCTTTCTCGAATCCTACCGTTCGTGATATTTCGTCGTTAAACTTCTTCCCGTCCTTCCCCGTTCGTAAAATCAACGTCATGCACGAGCCGAACTTCGCTTCCCTTCGCTCCGCGCGAGCGTGTCACCGAATTCTCTCTTCTCTTCCTCCTCCGCCCGTATCTCTTCTTCATCCTGGGGCCCTATTCTCGAATCGTTTTTATGAAACTCGCCTGCAATGCTTTTCAAATAGAAAGTCGCATACGAAAATCATTAGAGCAGGCTCAAAAATACGGTCCCTGAATGGTCTCACTTCACGGTAAAGCGGGCTACACACACACACACACACACGAAACACGCACACATGCTCATGAGACGATATCACAATACCACAGTACTGTGACGATATCGTTTCTTGATACATATCTCTGTATAGCCCGCTTAATCCTCGCACGAGTCGAACTTCACTTCGCGCAAGCCACGCGACCAAAGTATGCTCAATTTGACAAAATAAAGTTATCTACCTATTTTGCTAAACTTCACTCTACGCGCTTCCGCAGCATAAAATTGGACACATAGGCCAGTCATATTAAACATCGAACCTTCCAATTAATCTTCCTAGGTTGTAACCACCATTAATCGCTTTGATTTAAGGCGCTATAAGTGGAATTTATTTTGCTTTGCAAAATTAACGGGGAATAAAAAGTTATTAACAATATTATCAACAAAAACGCAATTTTTTTATTTTTCTCAAATATCTCGAAAACCTAAGCAAGATAGGGTAACTAATTATACATACCTTTTTTGTAGAGCGTAAAATTATCTACAATAATAATTTGAACAACATTTATCGTCAAGTCAGTCGTTTAGCTTGCACGCGCCGTCAAACTCCGAGACTCGGGTCCCGAAAACCTTCGATTTTGTCGTTTTTTTGATGTTGCGCCAGTGATTTTTTTTCCGTCTTTTAAAATATAATTAAAAATCCCCATAAAATCACACGTTATCTGAGAAGTTATCCAACATTGCGCACAGGTCGGATAACGCTTAACTTTGCGCGTCAATAAAAAAATCAGCGTTTATCGTACGAAAAAAATACAAGGGTCCTTTTTTATTACAAATTTCGTCCACAACAAGATGCATATGATAAAATTAGTCTCAAATAAATTTTAAGGCCTGAAAACAGCAAACAACTAAGACTTCCAAAAAGTCAAAATTTTTATTGCTTACATAGCTACAAACTAAAGAAAAAGGGTCTAAAAAAAGTCTAAAAAATCGATTGCACCATTAAAAGTATTCTTTGTAGTTCTCAGATAATGTGTGATTTTTAAGGAATTTTTAATTCTATTTTAAGTGACGGAAAAAATCACTGGCGCAACATTAAAAAAACGACGAAATCAAAGGTTTTCGGAATCCGAATCTCGAAGTTTGACGGCGCGTGCGAACTAAACGACTGACATTATTCTAGATAATTTTACGCTCTACAAAAAAGGTATGTATAGTTAGTTACCCTATCTTGCTTAGTTTTCGAAATATTTGAGAAAAAATAAAAAAATCGCGTTTTTTGTTGATAATATTGTTAATAACTTTTTATTCCCCGTTAATTTTGCAAAGCAAAATAAATCCCACTTATAGCACCTCAAATCAAAACGATTCATGGTGATCGCAACCTGGGAAGATTAATTGGACGGTTAACCCCCTAAATTAGTCTAATATTACTGGCCTAACAAATCAGTTTTACCTGTCATACTTCATCGTGAAGCGGGGAACACAGACTTTTGCATGACGCATAATGCATAAGTATAAGAAAATGGATTGGTCTATTTCCTTATGCACATGTACATGCACCAATCAATTTTCTTATGCTTATGCATTATGCGTTATGCAAAAGCCTGTGCTCCCCGTCTAAATATCAATTTATATAATATCATGATCCTAGAAGAAATTTAGTAACTTATGTAACTCATCATTAGACACACTTTAGATACGTAAACTTTTTATTCGGAAATCTGTATTTATATTAACGTTTAATACGATTCGGCGGCGATCGCTCAGTTCTTTCCAAAAGCTCAGTTCTTTCGTTTCTGTTTATTTCTAGCATCGTCACTTGGGAGAAGTATAATCGAAGGCTGCGTGACACGCAGAAACATTTTCTTAGTCATTCTTGGCGAACTGTATGAAGTAATTCGTTCAATCTCATTCGTATCATGTAGATTGTAGATATTTGTCGGGCAGTTTTCTGGCTTTCGCGAGATCTTGTTTACCGAATTTCAAAAGCGGGTCAGCAACGTCACCAAGCAGCCAGCCAATGGACATGGAGGCTGAGCGGAGGTTGTGGCCAAATCTGAGATCTCGATTGGCTGACAGCGGGCGAGCGAGAAAGACGGTGTTATGCATTCGCAGAAAACTCGTTCTCCTTCGGAATCGCTCTCGACTACGTGCACTCGTTCACATATGTATTCCTCGCTAACGAAACACTTTCGAGTGACAAGGTTAGTGCATTAAGGGAACACCCCGCGAATATACATATATAATGAAACTATTTGCTTCCATAAACAAATTTCTCTTTAAACTGTATATCAATCTCTAAAACGTAGTTTTGTTTTGATTTTGTATTAATCCTGGAACTTTAAACATGGGTAAAATTAAAATGACCCAGATCAACTTTTCAAACGCTTTATCACTCTTAAAAGATAAGAAGTTGATAGTCTTACAGTACAAAAATTTATTTTTAATTTTTTTATATTATAACAAGATTATCTTTTTTTATTTTTTTTTTTAATTTAAAACTTAGTTAAAGACTAGTTCAAAAGACTGAAGGTCCAAAAACGTGACTGTTCTATATATGTATACTAATACACAATATGATTCTTATATAATACAATCTTATATTATTGAGAAAGGTGTTCTTTTGATAAATAAGATATTTTTATGTTACTATCTTTTATGGTTCATACTTCCGTAAACGAGTGTCTAGGCGCTTTGATCGCCTATTGCTATTGTTTCTTTGTTTTCGGGTAGGACTTATGTTTTCTTCCTCGCTAGTTCTGGCGCTATATAGACCATTTGCGTTTGGGACCACGTTATTTCAAGTAAAGTATTTCGTATGTTAACCACGTAGTACAGAGCCTGATTTATTTCCAATCTCCATAATCCATCAAATATAATATTAATATAATATAATACAACATGATTCTGTCTTTTCATTTTGAACTAAAATGTCTTGTTTTCTTATACTGAAACATTTTGAAATAATAAAATAGAGTTATTCACTAAATAAACCTATAAATCCTATTTATTTCTCATTCAAAAAAACCTACTTTTATTTCGTAAAAAATATAGTTTTCCAACAAACAGCGATCTGAGGGTCTATTATGTATTTTGAAACGAGATAAAAATGTAAAAAGTGAACAGATTTACTAGATTTCGACAATAAAATCGTAGATACTCTAGTAAATTTCCTCCTTTTCGCATTTTCACCTCGTTTCAAGATACATAATTGATCACTTGCTGCTAGATTATCTCAAAGAACTAACCTTCTTTTTTAAAATCTCGTTGGCCTTATTATTTTATTCCTTATTGCTAAAAAGTGTTTTTTTAAAGAAAAAAGTAAATTTTGAAGAAACATGTATTTCGTTTTTTATTATAACTTCTTTTAGCTTTATTTAATCGCAAAAATATTAACAGAATTATCTTTCTCAATGTTTTATAAATAGACTAAAAAAAGAAGGAATTAAATTTCGAACATTTTTCCGGATGGGTAAACATTTAGGCCACTTCGACCAAACTCAATCATTGATTAAAGGCCAACATGACAAAATAATTAGTATAACAATTTGTATTTCTGACGATATAATCGTTCTGACCTAATCTTTCGTCACATATCTCTTCGTGTAACCAAAGATTGAGTTAGGACGATTATATCGCCAGAAATACAAATGGTTAGGTTAGGTCACACTAATTATTTTGTCATGTTGGTAACCCTTTAATCAACGATTACGTTAATCGGAGTTTGATCGAAGTGGCCCTTAGTATTAGGGAGTCACCTCCAATTTCCATAATTTTGAAATATGTTGTCAATATCATCATTTTAAGTAATATTGTGAAAGTTTTGGTTGGGGATCGTTGCTTATTAAGAAGTTAGGTAATTCTTTAGAAAAACTTACACAACTCCTCATCTCCAATATTAAAATTATGCTCATTTGACACGTTTTTGTACAAAACAAAGGAATATTGTGTGTGTGGAAAAGTGTATGCGTGGATGCAGTAGATTCCCTCCGCAGAGGGACGGAACTTGCTGCATCCACGCACTTTTCCATCCCTACACGGAGAAAATTTTATATTAAATTTTACTATGCTGCCGCATCAACTGCGGACCATCAAGACGCATAAGTTTAAATGCTATGTTCATAGCATTTAATGCTATAAATTATAGCATTTAATGCTATGTCCATAGCATTCAATGCTATAAATTATAGCATTTAAACTTATGCGTCTTGATGGTCCGCAGTTGATGCGGCAGCATAGTAAAATTTAATATAAAATTTTCTCCGTGTACAACAATTAGGTTGGATTAGGTTAGGTTAGTTTTTTGGAACAACGACCCTCAACGAAAACCTTCACAATATTACTTAAGCTTAAGGTGATAATCTTGACAACATATTTCAAAATTGTGGAAATTAGAGGTGGTTTGAATCCCTAGTACCAAATATTTACCTCTGGATGTTTTGAGCAAATAAAAATGTGCTGGGTAAAATTTATCTGTTTAGAGTTTAGTAAGTTTTAGACGTTTAAGGTTCTGCACTGAGAAAAAAAGCTGTTGCTTCAATTTAAGTGCTCTCACGGGGTGCCAAAAACATAAGTAGTTTATACAATTGTATTATTATTAGACCCAATATCTGAATTATTATTAAACCAATAATTAAATTGTTGGTTTAAACCAATAAACAGCTTTTTTTCAGTGTAGGGTTAATTATAACTATTCGTTATTTATCTATCAAATCTTAAAAAATCGCGGCAGTTTAGCTTCAATTACTATTATTAGCTTTAATTTTGCGAAAATGCAAATTTGTCATTATTAGAAAAAAATTAGAAGAAATATAACGATGATTGCTGTTTATTAAATAAACATCATTCATTTATAGAAATTTAGTCACTTCAATCTTGTCCCCAATCATGGAAATGAAAAAAAGAATCGATACGCATTTTTCGGAAGACGTTGCTTACACCGAATTGTACCCATATATTTTCGATCATTAAACAAGGTTAGCATCGATCTCTTGAAGGCCAAGTGGTACCGATGCAATTAATACGATTGCAATGTATCTTACTGTGAGATAAGACAATCGCGAGTTACTAATTGATAGCTACAGTCAAGCAACATTGTTTACTCCAATTTCAGATTCGCGATCATATTTTCCCGATGTTACAATTACATTTATTTAATTTAAAATAATCGTATTCGTATTTTCAAATCTTCAATATGGTTTAATTCAATTCCATTCATCGCATCGATATTCATAACGGCACTTTAAATATCGTGTGTGCAGACGATCCCATGAGAATCCCACGAGTTTTGCGAATCTCCGAGTTCGAAACTTTCGTTACACGACAAATTTCATCGAAACGAAATATGAAAATATGAAGTGTAAATGTATATATGTACAAAAAATGCGGCGTTATTTCGAGAACGTGCCGCGCCTCGCATAATAATGCGCACGTTGCACTCTGTTTTGTGCTTTGTGCTATTTTTAACCCACCCATGTTTTGTCGACACACCACCGCTGTTTTCCATGTTGCGTTCTTCATCATCTGTTTCTCTCGCTCATCTTTTTGTTCTTTGTCATCAATTTATCTTTGTTGATTTCTGTTACAAGCCCTTGTATTGAAATAAACTTGAAGTTCCGGCTTTCGATTCACAGATCGATTTCCTGAAGCTCTGGTTCGGTTCGCGATGTTTACGAAGAACTAACTCGAAGAACGTGCATATTGAAATGGATCCTTTATACTCGCGAATATTAACAATTACCGGGAAAATTACAATAGTTTGCACAGGAGAATGCAAAATATCTACGATTTTCTTTTCCTCTCCTGCAGCAATGTTTGAAAAATTAGAAAAAATAAAAATTAGAAAAAAGAATGCTATCATGTCCCGAAATTCACATGAATGACGGAAAGAAAAACTTTAGTCTAGTTATCACTTAACTTAATCGAAAAAATTATAAATTGTAACAAAGTTCAATGTACCTACTCCAAATCTGACGTATTCAGATGTTTATTCTAAGAACCATTTTTTAAATCTTTAAGGCCCAGTTTCGCAAGTGTTGGTTAACTTTTAACCTTAGATTAACTCACTCTTCGTCTTCTTCTAACATCCACCTTAGAAAGAGACAAAGAGTGAGTTAATCTGAGATTAAAAGTCAACCGACACTTGTGAAACTGGGCCTAAAAGGTCACGTGGTGTGTGAACAGTGTTTGTTTAATTTCGATTAAGTTAAAATAAATAAAATAAAATCAATGTTTTTAAACAAAATCAATGATACACGTCGTTTATTATTTAGGGTGCATTCCGTTTCATGTATGATGCGCATAATGTATCATTTATTCTTGTTTAACATTCGGTGACCAAGGATAAATGATGCACATGAAACGAAATGCACCTTTAGTTTTCTATATATAAAAAAAAAATTTAAAGAAATAAAAAAAACCACAACTGACATGTCACGTAACTATGTCAAGTAACCCTTCTACAACACCTCACGGTTATATTGTTAAATCTTTTATAAAAAGGGCCGTCAGCGTACTGTTTGTCCACGCGAGTGTAGAAGAAAAAAAATGCTAATGTGCTTTTCCCTCATTGCACACGGTGGATGCAACAAGACGAAAGAGGGTGATGGAAACGCGCAAGATGACGTGCAAGAGTGCGGCCGCGACATGGCGCGTGACGGCCGCCATCGTGACCATCCCCTTCCCTCTTGCAACCACATGATCAGCAACGCGTCGAACTGACCGAGCTTCACGTCGACATTGCGCTTATCTCGCAAGTCGCAAGTATCGACAATCTAATTCGTCGAACTTCGAACTGAAAATTTCAGGGTTCAGGAGATCTAGGGCCGATATCAGTCTTCGATTAACGTGATCTCAGATTAAACTCACTCTGCATCTCTTTCTAACTGTCCCCCTAGAAAGAGACGAAGAGTGAGTTTAATCGAAGGATTACATTAATCGGAGACTGTGATATCGGCCCATAGAATAGAATAGGATACGGAAAATTCGTAAATGTAAAAACTATTTCTACACGTAAAAAAAATAAATAAATAAAACCGTGTAAATGAAATTAGGACGTCCGGCAAGAATATTGAGTAGCTACGACAGTCGTAAATGTCAAAGCTTGACCGTGTACATAAAATAAAAAACAAATCTCAAGAATCGTGTGAATCACGATATGAATGGTTTATTTTGCGTGGCTGCCGAGCATGCTGCGCGCGTAAAGAGAGTAGATGGATGGTTAAACAGGTTAGAGTCAGAATGAGTTAGGTTAGGTTAGGTTATGTTAAGGTTGACAGACGAAGTCTGTTCTTTTTAGCTGCACATACTCTGGAAATCGTACTTTTTATTTTATACAATAAAATAAATCTATTACGAAGCTATCCAGCGTCATTTCTCTTTCAAGAGAAAAAAAAGTAGATTTAGGAAAGGTACGGTCGAAAAGCGGTTCAAGTGAACAGCTGCGAAACTGCCATGATTAGAGCTCAGCCGTATGATAACGGCGGCAGTGACGGCGGCGCGCGCCATGACAGGTGATACCTGCGACGCTTAATGCGCGGCACGGGGTACATACAACATGACGTGCGATTATATACCAAGCAACCGTAAAATCAGGCATCCACGTGCGAGTCGTACACCAGACATCACGCGACGCAACGAACGTGACAGTACTGTAGAAAAATCGACGCGACAGTCAGCGTAAGCGAGAGAAAGCTGCGTTGTAGTGACCGCGAGAGAAAATACGGGAGACAGTTCATCTGCAGCGAACTTCGCGTGATATGAGAAAAGTAGTGTGCGACGGCCGTCGTAGAGCCGCGGCAATAGCGGCATATGAAGTCGCTGCGATCAGACAAGTAACACGAAGGCGGCCGCAGCGGTGGTCGCCGTCACGAACATATTTACCAGTCGCGCGGCGCGTATTGACATATGACACTTCTGCGATCGATGACAATTTCACGCGATGCGTTATCGCGACCGTATATACTACATATACGCTGCAATTCCATAAACTTTCCCTTAATAAAACGGCGCGATGGTGTATAAGTAAGCACTTACCTCAAGGCGTGAGACAGGTGACGGCGACCGGACACTTTTGAGACGGTTTCGCTATGCGCACGCTCTTCGCGCTGCGCACGTACGTAGTGCTGCCAATGAAGCGCGGGGAAAAACTGATAGTTCCTACACACGGGACGCAGCAAATGGGTCAAACCACAATGGCCGCGTTCAGCAGACACAACTGTTGAGTTCGTCTTATTAACACTCTGCGTTGATTGGTTGGTTCTAAAAGTAAGAGCCAATCACGTTCGACTGCTACTGAGCGCCCATTGGGCGCGTTCAACAGACCAAGCCGCTGAGTAGTAGTCGAACGTGATTGGCTCTTACTTTTAGAACCAATCAATCAACGCAGAGTGTTGATAAGACGAACTCAACAGTTGTGTCTGCTGAACGCGTCCAATACAAAGGTATGTACATACTACATACAGCCCATAGGCAATAGGAACAGGGAATAGCAACAGAATGTAGATTTTCAACCAATCGGAAGCCGTGTATCAATAGGCTTTTTAGTTAAGGTTGTATGACCCCTTAGAAGAAAAAATGCCAAATTCTTATTTGAATTTAACATGGACTCTTATGGGAATTCATCAAGTTTCACTATTTTTTCAACTTTATTTGAGAAATTAATATCGAAGAAAATATGGCATACTTTCAAAACTTTGCAGAAATATTAATAAACATCTTACAAACAAATTAGAACCAAAAAAATTATGACTTCTAACTATTTTCTGAAATATTGAATAAAAAGCAAACAGAGAACAGTCTCGCTTGGTCTCGCTGAACTCGTAAGTACGGAGATCCGGCAATAGCGCAAGCGAAAACTAACCTCAAACGATGCGTCATTGCACATGCTCGGAGCACCTGCTCGAAACTGTGAAACTTGCAAGCCTGTCAGAAGATATTAAATAAACGAAGCTTATCAAAATGACTATAAAATCGTCAACTACAATGTAGACAGATGTTTCATAAATTTTTTAAAAATATTTTTTAAAATATTTAAAAAAATTTTTTTAAATATTTTAAGGAAAAAGCATTGAACGTGACGGATCCACGTATGCACTTAGAAGGTACCGAAAAAAACCATATGCACTTTAAAAATATAGCTTTGACATTTTAATTATAAATGAATAATTCGACACGACCCGTCGAGGAATGTTAATGACGTCTATTATATTGTATTTCAACTTCATTCGGCTAATAAAATTTTTGGATTATATATTATTCATAGACTTACTTTTACTTTAAATTTATTAAATAATGTTAATAACATTGTTTTTTCAAAAACGTTTGTACAATTATTTATTATACAAATCTGTCTATTAACTCTATTAATTTCGTAAAAAAGATTTTCTGGACCAAAAAACAAATTCAAGATTAAAAAAAAATAACGCAAAAATATATTAGTGTTTATTACATTTGGAACCAAATAGTTTTTATTTTAATTGCAACTATTAAATATACATTCTCTGTAATAAAATATAACTTTTTCTTCAGAATTATTAAAAACGATTATTTCTGACAGAGTTCGCCTGAAACTTTTGAACAGCACTTTCTATTATGTACGTTAATAATTTGTCAACCATCAGCATTATTGACCATCTAGGACTGTATGGTACATCATCCAATACTTCTTTATACAAAGTACCCTGTGATGTCATATGATACACTGATTGCAATGTAATTTGCGGTTTCTCTTTCGGAAATATTGATGGAAGATTGAAATGTATAAGAAAATGGAAGTCTCGGTATTCCAACAAGATAGTAATCCAATTAAACTCTATAGCATCATATTCCAGTATGCTGCCACGCTGTAATACAATTAGAATCGCAATAAATTCTTTTCTGCTATCAAAACATTGAACTACACTGTTTATCTGCAACAGAAAGTATATAGGTATAAATATCTTTTACCAATTAGATAATCTTATAAAATGTGAGTATAAGAAATTATATACTTTCTCTTCCATGAATTTTATCACTTCAGGAACATAATCCATTAGATATTTGTTGGGCGGTAATGGTGGAATACGCAAAGATTCTGACCCACCGAAAATATCTTCCAAAGTCTTGGATAAATAAAGTTGCGGCAAAATACGATTCCAATCTGGGCCATAAAATGTAACCAGAAGCATCGCCTCGTCATTCTGTGATTTATTGATACGTGGAGGCAATCGAGAATAATCCATAGATATGCGAATTAAAAATCTTGCTTCTATGGGCTTCGATCCTAGTGGTAACATCATTACTTCTATATCTTCTTTACATATTTCTGTTTCACCAACAAGTGTGCTATATTCAAACTGCAATCGATCTCCCTGTTTTCCAAGTAATAGTATCTGGAAATGAATTAAATAATTATAATTAAATATCATAAACTTTTATAAAAATATAAAGAATATATTATATGATATGTAAATGATGAATATACATCAATGAGCTATGATGACAGCATAATGACAGTTACCACTTACCTGATGTTCTTTGTAATATACTAACAATTCGATTAGTACATTCAGCAGTGCATCGATATCATTAGGATTCCATTTAACAAGACTAGGCACCCAATTAGATAAAATATCAATGTCAGGATCCATTAAAAAATTCTGATCGTTAAATATGAAGTCTGGGCCCATTTCTGGACATTGTGAATCAAACAATACATTCCATGCGAGATGTTCTCCAGCATAAGGAATTGACAACTTGAAACAATCATTTTTGTTCCTGTTGCAACTTGATGACACCGAATCCAATTTTATCAAACCATAACAAATGCCTTAAGAAAATGCAATATATCCACAATAAAAAAATAATTTTTAATGATCAAATATAGATAAAATAAAGAATTAACAATAACCAAGTCTTACCTAATCTCCTAGTTTGTAAGACACGCTTCAAAAGTGGCTCTATGTATGAGTCTATGGTACTCAATAGAGGATGTTGTTGATTTAGCATCTTATTGTCAAAGTTGGAACTATAATCGCATAATCAAGATGAGTGAGAGAGAGAGATCAATATTTTTCACCACTTTACATCAATTTTTAAAATTAAGCAGCTTTTATCTGACAGTATTCTGTATATGGTTGGAAACGAATATCTTGTCACATATCATCCCTTTTCGAAGAACTGACATTTAACTTCTGCAGTTTAATATTTCTCAAATGCTGTATAACAATGTTCCAGTCAATGACTACTGATGAAAGTGAAAACAGATAAATAAAGCGTGAAATGTAATATCTCTCTAATGATTCCAATAAAGCTTATATATACATATGTATATAATGCAGTAAACGTATATTCGTCAATTTTTAACAATTTTTAACCGGTGCTGTCTAATCTGCGGTCTTTTAACGTTAACTCAGGTTAATTGTTAATTCCCACCAGAGAGAAAGCTCAGGGCCGTGGCACATAGAAAAACTTAAAGACTTTCGCGAATTGCCATAGGCAGTAGAGTTCCTATAATTTGGACACCCTATTAACGATTCATGATTGGTTCTTTGATCCGCCATATGTTTCAGCTTTCAGCCAAGAAGAGCGGAAGAGAGTGAACATACTGGTTAAGGTGCCTTTTCACGCTGACGTTCGACGCTGGATTAGAGCGTCAAATCTGGTCACGTGATAGATTCCTAACCACTGGATTGGCTGAAATCTATCACGTGACCAGATTTGACGCTCTAATCTAGTGATCCTCCAGGGAGTGATCGGTATAACCGTCGCCATTTGTTTCAAAACCGGAAGTGGTATGTTTAGCGGCAAAACTCAAACGTGTTTCAATGCAAATGTGTATATTTTATATAATTAGACACGACAGACGCGCGCTACGCGCGTGCTATTTAGCTTTAATTATACAATTCCTATTACATTATACTATTATTAACCAATTGATACACAAACTGTCAAAATAACTGATGATAGATGTTTACGAAGTGCAATGAAAAACCAATCAGCATCGCGAAAAAATGTCAACAATGAAACCTTACAAAGTCGACACAAACATAGTTCCACCTTTCTTTTTTGCCAATGAGTAATAAAGATAAAACGATACTTGTGTCGCTTGCTGGAAAGCTGCCAATGTCTGTCTTTCGATCCTTATATACTGTTCCTAAGGAAGAACTATGAGAAGGAAGACGGTAGAATGGAACGCAACAAAAGAAGAAACACAAACCCCTACCCTCTTTTCCTTTGGTTATATGGATATTGTGAAAATGGTAAAAAAATGGGTTATAATTAACTTGTCTTTATGTATGAAATAAAAAGAAACATATTTTAGGATATCACGAATATATGTACGGAGTAATATACGATTATATACGGTACATACAGTAACATAGCGTATAACGTTAAACAAGGCTTATTGAGTTACCTTCGCGCGTAAATCGTTTGTTATAGATTTTTAAGTGTACATTACCAATGCTAATCATGAAATAAAAGCGAAACGTATGTTAAAGTGACAGAATAAAAATTTTAATTTATGATGAAGTATTAGGTATTTGTTCCGAATAAGAGCATCACAAAGATTTATTTAAAAATTTATAAAATAAATATAGATAAGATTTTCACGCTCATATATTAAGTGGAAAATGTAGTTCATAAATATTTAAAAAAAAGAACGTCTCAAGTATTGCTTACGTGTATTTATATATTTCAGATTTTCATGTATGCAATTTCAATATGTGCATTCAAGATCTATTACAAAAAAATTATTAGATTCCCTCTCTCCGTGTTACCTTCTTCAAAGAATGTTTGAAAGAGAAAGAATTTAGTGACAGTGTCGGAATATTCAAATAACTTTATTTACGCAGATATAGTATAAATGCTTTCTTTCCCCATTAGTCCTTTCTCAGAGCAAAGCTGGTGTCTTTTATTCCATCCTTGGTAATAATTTTGATAGTTATTCCATCACCTGTGTATATATATCTCTCAGCCGCAGAAGTGAAAACGTCTTTCAAGATTGCTACAGCTTTTTCTTGAGTCAGGGGCGCAGGAGTGACGCCTTCTTGGTTCTCGTAGCCAATCTAGAAGATATAAAATTATAAGTTATAGTTATAAGTTGCAGTATCAATTATGTAACTTCCTTTTCTTAATGTAACTCCCATTTCACATTGTATAAAGACAATTTATATGTATATATTAGAGGTTAAAATATATGTATATACCTGATTATCGAGGAGTGGTTGCAAAAGTGCGCCGGCTGAACCACCAGCCCTATATGTAGTTTTCTCGCAATGTCCAATTGGGTCATAACTGTATATACAGCCTTTACAGACAATCACCAAAAATAGTTGGAACTGCTGTAGATTTCAAGCGGCGTTTCTCCCTGTGTGTTTTCCCACATCTCGTCTGAGAAATGAATATGACAAAAATATTGAGTAATTTAATTAGAAAAATAAGGAATAACGAAATATAGACTATTTTTGTGTATTAAAACTTCATTTTTGTTAATTCTATTTATTCCTAAAAATAGTAAATAATAGTTAATAATAAAAATAATAAGTAATAGTTAATACTTATAGTAATCTTTTTTTATAAAAAATGCAAAAAACATTAATTTTTAAATAAGTAAAATTTATTTTAAAACTTTCCTTATCATTAATATCCATTTCCATCAATGCAGATTAACTTTGATTTTGGCTTAACTTACCTTTTATCTTTCTCTAATTTTAAGAACTAGAAAAAGATGAAAAATAAGTTAAACCGTGATTAAAGTTAATCTATTTTGAGGATAGGTCGTGAATATAAGTAATTTATTCGAGTTCGTGTCGTGATATAGTCTTTAATCTCACAAATTAGAACGTATGTACAATTTCGCGGATACGTCCGTATGCTAGCGAGTCTCGATGCCGAATGAATACCTCTCTGTCCCCGAAATCTTGCGGTCGTTCTCTCCTCTTTGAACTTCATGTCCTTCGAGAAGTCGCTCGTCATGTTTTGCTCCGTTACATGTTATTAATTATTGTTTATGTTTTGCCCGTACGTTCCCGTTTATTGTTACCTATGTTTCTGTTTTCTAACGTCTTTTCCTATTTATGATTTCGCTATTTACAATTCGAGCTGTTTCGGCAGTTAACTATCTGGCGATATAGGCTGCGGTCCACTTGACGCTACAAATGCTTCGGAGCGTTCTTCTTCTCCTTCTTTCTTCATTGAAAGAAAAGAGAAGAGGAATGCTTCGAAGCATTTGTAGCGTCAAGTGGACCGCAGCCTATATCGCCAGATACTTAACTGCCGAAACAGCTCGAATTGTAAATAGCGAAATCGTAAATAGGAAAAGACGTTAGAAAACAGAAACATAGGTAACAATAAACGGGAACGTACAGGCAAGACATAAACAATAATTAATAACATGTAACGGAGCAAAACATGACGAGCGACTTCTCAAAGGACATGAAGTCCAGAGAGGAGAGAACGACCGCGAGATTTCGGGGACAGAGAGGTATTCATTCGGCAGCTATAATCGCCACACTATATTGGTAGAAATGGACATAAGTCAAATAAATATATTATGTTTGTACTTACTGAACACAATGTCGAACTCACTCCAGGAACCCAGTCTGCACGGTTAACATTAGCGATCCACAGTTTTCTTCTTTTCTTTTCTCGTGGGAATCTGCACATTTGGAAGCCTTTGCTCGATGAGTTCGTACAGTAATCCGCACTGCAACCCGTCATATTTCTTTTTCTGTAAATAAAACATACGTATTTATAAATAATTGTATAGGTTATGTGATGTTAAGCTACATGCAAATTATGACTGTAGTTATTTTTTTCCTTTACATTTTTTCAATAAAGCATTAGAGCCTCCGCATAAGACTCTCGTATGGTAGCATAGCGTAAAATAACATGGGTCAACGGCATCAACGCATAATATAAGAAATGTATCAGTTACGGAGTTATATGCTTACCTATAATAGATGCCTCGGCTCGAGATCGATACTTTCATGCATTCACACTCACTTAGAGTCACGTAAAAATCGGTAAAAATAGTCGTAAAATGAGGATCAGCGGCGAAGAAAAGCACGAAATTACGCATTCTCTCACGCTCACGTATTACGCCATGGCCATAACTGATCGCAGCCCAGTCTGCCCAGGGTGCGTTCCGTTTCACGCATGATGCGCATAGAAGCGCACAAGATCGTTCCGTTTCACTCCATATACAGTTCATGCGCGCATGGGAACGTTCTCCCACCACAATGCCGCGCCATGTTGTGCAGCGCATGAGAACGCATGAGCTGCCTCAGCTCCCGAGGTGAGGTAGTCCATGCGTGGTCCATGCGCGAGAATTAAGCGGGGAGCACACACTTCTGCACAACGCATAATGCGTAAGCATAAGAAAACTGATTGGTCCTTACACATGTGCATAAGGAAATAGACCAATCAGTTTTCTTATGCTTACGTATTATGCGTTGTGCAGAAGTGTGTGCTCCCCGCTTTATTTTGGCGGGAAGGAGGGAAAAACGGACCGAGACAATGCGCTCATGCGATGCGCTGCGTTTCATGCGGTTCATGCGTGAAACGGAACGCACCCCCAGTCTGTATGGCTGTCTCTCTTACTCTCTCGCTCTTTCTCTCTCTGTTTCCGGTTTTGAAACAAATGGCCGCCGACCAATAGAAAACGATACCCGCTTATACCGATCACTCCCTGGAGGATCACTACTCTAATCCAGCGTCGAGCGTCATCGTGAAATCGCACCTTTATACTGTGGTTATAGGTTATAGTGCAAACGCTCGGTCACGCTCGGTCTAGATACACTGTTATGTTTATGGCACTTCTTAGTTGACGTAGTTGCTCTAAAGAGGTTCTTGGGTCCTTTGGTGACACATCAAACGTAATACTTGGAAAAAAAGAAGTATCAATATCGTATCTCGCACAATATGTTCCCTCTTTTGAAAAATTGCCTCATGGCGAGACAGGGAATTGTCAATTATGGTACGGAGAGTAATTTTCTTTTACAGTCAATTAAATATTAAATTAAAATTGTAAAGCGCAGACTTGCTGGTACAAAGTCCATAAGAGTGTCTACTAGGAATAGTGTTTGATTTAACTTGATTTTTTCATTTTTGTAACACCTAATTGTGTACAATTATTTGTCATTTGTATATTGTACACTTTCACAGTCAATATAATATTTATAATATACATCTGGCAAATTTTTAATAATATATATTTGCTTTATCTCATTTAATATAGTATAAATATCTTGTTTTATTATTTTTGCAGAAACTTTCACTCGTTTTTCTGGAATTTCCATAAATAAGGCTTATTCTACAAAAAGTGACAATACCTCCAAAAATATTGTATTCATTGACGGAGTACGGACTCCATTTTTACAATCTGGAACTTACTATAAGAATCTTCTGGCTTATGATCTTGCAAGACATTCGCTAGTGTAAGTCAACCTTACTTTGATATGTCAACGTAAATAATCACAAAAGTAACTCTATAAATATTACTTACAAAATGATTTTAGGGTCATTCTATGTATAGTATTTTTTCATTGCAAATGTTATTTGTAAAAGTAAGTTATTTTCTATTTCTAGGAGCTTGCAAAAAAAAATTGGGTTTCCTAAGGAAATAGTCGATTATATTGTCTATGGCACAGTGATGCAAGAAGTGCGAACTTCCAATATCGGGAGAGAGGCCGCTTTAGCCGCGGGATATAGCGAACACACTCCTGCGCATACAGTAACGATGGCATGCATTAGCAGTAATCAGGCTATTACTACTGGTATGGGTTTAATCGCATGCGGTGTTTACGACGCTGTTGTGGCAGGAGGAGTAGAATTTATGTCAGATATTCCAATTCGACATAGTCGATCCATGAGGTCTCTAATGCTACAAGCCAATAAGGCAAAAACCCTGCCAAACAAATTAGCTCTCTTGGCCAGTATCAGACCAAGTCACTTCATACCAGATGTAAGTTTACATAATCTTCCTACATCAATTTTTTAAAAGAAACTAATATATTTTATATGAGAATATTACGTTTAATATATATATTAAATATCTTCATATACTTTTGATAAAAATTCGGTTAATTCTTTGAACTAAAAAATTGGAAAAATTAAAAAAATCGGTTTCCAGAGAATTATTAACAAAAAACTATACACATAGTAGCATTCCCCGGAAAATTCTACCCCTATTTCATATACTTTTGATAAAAATTCGGTTCAGGGCTTTGGCCTGGGCGATATTAAGGAATCCGTGAAAACACGTTTTACTCCTTTTCACCCCGTTAGGGCTCGAATTTCTAAAAATCCCTTCTTAGTGACACTCCCCGGTAAATTCTACCCCTATTTCATATACTTTTGGTCAAAATTCGGTTCAGGGGTTTGGGCTGGGCGTTGATGAGTCAGTCAGTCAGTCAGTCAGGACATCTTCCTTTATATAAATGTGTAAATACAGGGTGTTTCCTAAGTAAGTACAAAAAATTGAAGGAAATATTCTTTGGTTTATTTTAGAAAGAAAAGGTTCTATGAACATATGTCTTAACTCATTAAAACATGTTGAAAAATCAACGATCTTGGTCGTTAATGGGTTAAACTGCTTCGTTTTCAAAATAGTAAAAAAATTTTAGATGTACTTCTGGTACATCTAAAAATGTTTTATCGGTACAGGAATATGGTTTTTGATACCATACGTACACACATCAAATTTGAATAAAATATCTAAGCGTTTTCCAGATTTTCGTAATTTTTATATTCTTTTTCTCAACTTTGACACTCTGTATTTTGAAAAAGGAGTAGTTTAAACTCTTTATAAGACCTTTTCTTCTTAAAATAAACCAAGGAATATCTCCTTCAAGTTTGTGTACTTACTTAGAAAACACCTTGTATACAGGGTGGGCCATTTTAATCAATCCAGAATAGAATAGCTCATAGCCTTTATATATATATATATATATATATATATATATATATATATATATATATATATATATATATATATATATATATTATTACAAGAATTTACGTCTGCTTAGCTACCAGCTGTGGCAGAGTTTTCAAGTGGTGAAACTATGGGACATAGCGGGGACCGTTTAGCGGCAGCGTTTGGTGTGACACGCAAGGAACAAGACGATTATGCTTTGCGTTCTCATACTCTAGCCGCACGAGCGCAGCAACAAGGATTGCTATCGGACGTAGCGCCTTATAAAGGTACATTAGATATAATATTTCAACATGTAATTCATGTATTATTGACTTAAGGTTGTATTTTTGTTTGTAAGGTTGTAAAAAAAGGTATTAATGGTATTATTTAGAAATTTTTTGTAGGAAAATGGAAAAAGCGAATAACGTTTAACTTTGCGTGTTCTTTTAGCCTTATTTTAAGAATATATTTTCATTTTCTAAATAACAAAAATGCTCTTTTTTTTCTATATTATATCCTGATCATTAGGTGATGTAAATAATAGACGGTGTAAGAGCCTCCCCACAAAACTCTCGTATGGTAACGTAGCGTAACGTAACGTAGATCAACGCACAAGAAACGTATCGATTATATGTTTCTTGTGCGTTGATCTACGTTACGTTACGCTACGTTACCATACGAGAGTTTTGTGGGGAGGCTCTAAATGATTTTAGCTATTCCAGGTATCTGAAACGCAAAAACCAAAAATTTTCTTATTCAGGAGAAGTGTAGCTATCGTCTGAACTAGAATAAATATTATACGTTTATTAGTTATTTTTCTTTTAATAAAATACTAATAAAATTTTTAGAAAAACTATATTTTTAATAAAAAGACGATTTTGTCCCGAATGAAAATATTGGTTTAGTTCTAGTTCAGATGATAGTCACACTTCTCCTAAATAAGAAAAATTTTGATTTTTTAGAATTTACCTAGAATAGCTAGAATAATTTACACTGTCCATCATTTACATCCCCTAGTGACTAGGATATAACATAGAAAAAATGAGCATTTTTGTTACTTAAAAAATAAAAATATATTCTTAAAATGAGGCTTTAAAAACATGCTAAGTTTAACATTATTCGTTTTTTTCGTTTCGTTACAAGAAATTCCTAAAAAATACTTTTTTTTACAACTCTTCAAATCAGAATACCCCCTTAATCAATATTTAACATTGTACATTTATGTCGCGCTTTACTTTTATGCATTGCAGTTCCAAACGTTGAAAATGTTGTCGATAAAGACAACGGTATTCGTGTATCTACAGAAGAACAATTGGCAAAGTTGAAACCTGCGTTTGTTAAGCCTTATGGAACGGTCACTGCTGCCAACGCCTCTTTCTTGACTGACGGTGCATCGGCAGCGTTAATAATGAGCGAGGAGAGAGCTCTCAAACTTGGTTTGAAACCCAAGGCATACCTGCGTAATTTCACGTATGTGTCTCAAGATCCAGTTGATCAATTGCTTTTGGGACCGTCATACGCAATACCGAAGGTATATAATTCCTATCATTACTTGTTATGAAACTGAAATATATAAAGGCTGCATTCTGATATCAACTGTCAGTACTGAAAATCTATGGTATACGTGACGTAAAATATAGAAAAATATAGATTTTCAGTACTGACAGTGAATATCGGAGTGCAGCTAAAAAATAAGACTTATATAAATAATCGCTTGCAGATTCTCGATAAAGCAAAATTAACCTTGAAAGATATAGGAGTATGGGAGATACACGAAGCGTTTGCCGGACAGATCTGTGCTAATTTGAAAGCAATGGATTCTGATTTGTTCGCGCAGAAGTATTTAAAGAGAAGTTCAAAGGTCGGAATACCAGATCTGAACCAGTGGAACGCTTGGGGAGGATCCTTGTCGATTGGGCATCCATTTGCTGCCACTGGAGTACGATTGGCGACGCACACTGCTAATAGACTTATTAAAGAGGACCAACAATTTGGACTTATTGCGGCCTGTGCTGCTGGTGGCCAAGTAAAATAAACATTATATTATTACACATAACGCAAATAGCTTTTATAATATCTAATGTGTGATCTTTATTTCAAATATTATAAATTATATAATTATAAGTTTTCTTTTTAGATTTATAATTTTGATTTTTTTAAATAGGGAGTTGGAATGATTATGGAAAGATATCCTGGCGCAATATAATTCTGTTTTCTCGAGGAGTACATGCATCTGATATCTCCAAATGAAACGGACTGTTATTTAACAGAAATAATATACAAAGTAATATTTTTCTACTTATGAGAAACATTTGGAATTCTGAATTTTTTAAAGAAACCAACTTTTCTATTAGATTGTTTATGTACAGTTACCATTAAATTATATAAAATCTCTCACTGAGTTCTGTGAAATTGTTTCCTTTTTGCTAGTCGAGTGAATTATGCAGAAAAGAAGGCAATAGATTCGCAGTTAGATGATACCTCACACCACGATCCAATATGTTCTTTACGTCCTGGCAACCTTGTAACACACGTTGTTTGAGCGCTTCCAAACGTGACAAATGTAATCTCTGTCCTGCCCCATGTGCTATTACTATCAAGCCATTCCCATCCACTTCAATCTCATTATTCGTTCCCGGTAACGCGACAACGGACAAAGTAACTCCTGGCGAACACTCCTCTACAAAGTTTGCGTCTAGTACTCCTGTTGCTAATGTTTTATCTTCGTCTTCTGTTGATGGCTTGTTGACGAGAGTTACGGTACAGCCGATGGCATAGTTCTATAATCAAAAATTTATTTTGTATATAACAATATGACATTTATACTCCGTAAAAGGATAAAGTTGCATCTTTAGCTGTTAACCTTGATTGGAATTCCGGCGTCGATCAATGCAAGCGTTGCAGCATTCACAGATGCGCAATAGTCACTCCCGTCAACCTGTAGAACCTCTACAAAGACATCAATCTGAGAGCGCGGATACAGCTCCAAGTGTATTATGGCCTCCATTGCGTGACGCAATTGCACCGATCTTTCTTGTGACTTCCAATCTCCTCTGGGTCTTCGCTTCCGTTCGCCGGAGGTAAAGCTAAACACGGCCATGCTGTACTGACAATTTATGATAGCTTTTGTGCTGCTCCTTGATGCACTGCTTCTTGGCTAAATCATGTAAGAATAATACAAAAATATTATATGGCACAACTCAAGATAATAATTAGAATAAAAATATTCAGTCTACAAAAATATGCTTTGAAACAAAGAAATAAAATGATCACAGGAAGATGAAAAAAATAGCAGATAAGAAAAGCTTGTTACATTAGTGTACTTCCTCTGAAAGCTCTTTGCATTCATAACTTTACTCATCCGAGATATCATACATATAAATCATTAATTCACTTCTCAAAAATAATTATTGATGTTTTACAAATAAATCGCACCTGATGAGGACCATATACCGTGGCTAAAACTTTCGTGTTGCCATGCTCGATGTACGCACTGCCGTCGGCCTGCCCGAATACTCCCATTCGCATACGGATTTGCCTCAATTCCAATGCTCGTCTGCCGTCGACGCGTAGTCCGCCCTGATCAGGCTCCATTGTACCTTACTAATTGGCCTAGTTTACACCGACTGTTTGATACGCGTACCAAGTACTATATCCGTATCAAATTCGTATCAAATTTCGGTTTACACCGGGATAATCCGAGATTTGATACGGATTTGATACGGATATAGTACTTGGTACGCGTATCAAACGGTCCGGTGTAGAGAGCCTCACTGATTAAAATCATGATCAATCATGATCTTATACTACTACTACTACGTTTTCGCGAACGTTATTTCTGTAGCAACTTACGATAATTCCTTCGCGTAAACGGGATTTTGTAGTAACTTACGATAATTTACTCCGCGTAAACGAGTGAATTATCGTAAGTTACTATAGAAGTAACGCTCGCGTAAACGTAGTATACGTACTGTAAATTTTAGGTTAAAATTCTTTCCGTTTTTTCGTAAAATATCGTCCATGTGAAACCCAGTCTATAAAAGCGGAACGGAATGAAGGGAGAAGTGAGAAGAGTTAAATATACATATTATCGTCTTTTAAAGAAACGTTCTGATTAGTAATTACCCCTCACTGTGCTTGCTTTCCGTTCCGCTTCTTTCTCGACGTGGGACGTGGGCTGGGGCCGTCTGTATGACCGACAAAATTACCATTTTCTATGTTATCGACCTATTTCTGTCCTTGTATAAACAAGGATATAGACAAGGATAGCACCTAACCTTGCATCTTCCACTGGTCTAAGTAATCTTTTTTTTTAGGCTTCAAATCTTCTAATTGCACGATATTGACTGTGGTCCACTTGACGCTACAAATGCTTTGAAGCGTTCTTCGTCTCCTTCTTTCTTTATTGAAAGAAAGGAGAAGAGGAATGCTTCGAAGCATTTGTACCATCAAGTGGACCGCAGCCATTATTCCTGACAGTTTTTTGTAGAGGGCTGCATCACTATTTTCTATAGAAAAACTGCAGAATTTTTGTATAAAGCAAATATTGTCGTCAGGTGAAAACAATATTTATAAAAAATAAAAATTTTTTTTAGTTTATCAGAAAAAATTATGTATAGCCCTCTACATTTTTGTACTTTAAGGTGATGCTGGAGCCGTCTGTTTTACCGGCATTTTTTGTCAAAACGTAGCGTCGTATTAATTTGACAGAATTAAAAATCCTTCTCCAGAATTGCAATACATACATTAATGATTCAGGGGAACTCCGATATAGAAAACGAGAAAAAATTACGAAAGTACAGATTTCCTTATCCTACTTTTATCCCAATATGGCGTCTCGAGTTGCGGTGAGCTGTCAGCTCGTCACAAGATGTATTTCATATAAGAGATATACCATTGGTACGAACGCGAAAACAAGTTCCCCTGAATTGCACAACAAGAAAAACATCAATAATCCCCCAAATCAAGATTTGAAAGCGTAATATAAAAGTATAATGTCGATGTGTATCGTGCGTATGTGCGTGCAATGTAGCGTGCTATCCTTGTATATATCTTTGTCTATACAAGGACAGATATTGTCGATAACATAAAAAATGGTAATTTTGTCGGTTATATATACAGACGGCTCCAGCATCCCCTTAAGGGCATCCTATAGTGGCAGTATTTACCGACCGAATTCTATATCTGTCCTTGTATAGACAATGATGATAGACAAGGATAGACATGGTTATAGGTTATATTGCATTCATTACAAAAAATCTTTTTTTGTAGGCTTTTATTCTTAGTTCTATTTGCACGATATTGTTCCTACATGTTGTCCCTACATCGCCTGGGTGTCATTATATATATATAAACTGCAGTAATTTTGTTATTGTCGTCAGATGACAGCTGTATGTAGTAAAATTTTTATATTTTTTTCGTTCCCGATATGAAATCGTGTGTCGCGATGTAGATTTTTGTGCGTACTTTAATTCTGTAAAAGACTTTTGCCATTCTGTAAAGCCAATTCAAAGATAAATTAAAATGAAAAAATGTCGGTAACTCTGCCACTCCCCTTAATCGTGTAAAAGGATTTTCCATTCTGTTCAGCCAATTCAAAGATATTGCTTAGACCGATTATGCCTTGTCGCTGTCACTCCAGGATCCCCTTAAAGAGTGATTTCGCTGTTTAGAACCATTTTTGGCCTTAACGAAAAATTTCTAAATTCATCGATTTAGCTTTAAGGAATAATTTAACCGCAAGGAATAATTTCTTCAAAAATTTATTTTTTTGCATTTCTTATATAAAAGAATGTCTGTTGCGTTATTTAATATTATAAAATAAAGATACTTTTTATATTTTGACTGTACTTAATAATAATTTATTATTAACTTCAGCTACATAGCCAAGAAGTGGACTTGGTTTACAAATAACCTTAAGCATTCATCCTTCCATTCATACACTACTATCTTAATTTACAACTAACTAACTATTGCACAAATTTTACACAATTAACCTTCTACAATTAAACCAACATTCTTTTTCTTTCTTCTTTCTCTAACACTGATCGCTCTCTATATAATCTTAACAATATCTTCTCTTTGTTTACGTCCATTTTATCGTTCCAAAGTCTCTCTAATCTTTCTTTATTATTCTTACCTAATTCTTTAAACCAATTATTTCTCGCTTCGCATTCCGATACATAATGATTCGTGTCATCCCTGCCTTGTTTACAAAATATACAGATACCGCTCTCATCATTTAACCAATACATATTTGCGCCCTCCAAATTACCGCATCTTAAGTTCACCAGAGCTCTAATAATATCGCCTTTATCATAATTGTCCATATATTCTTTCCTCAAATATTTAGGGCCAGCTATTTCTCTGCTTAAATTCTTATATTTCTTATTATACCTAGAATTTAAAATGCTACTTTCCTCAATTTGTCTTTGTACATCTTCATCTCTTTTACTCATTTCCTTAACTAAATCTCTTCCCTCCCTTCTTAAAGCCTCTACTACTGCCTCAATACTCCAACCATTCCTATTAAAATATTTTGCTCTTTCTCTACCATATCTATCTTTCCAATCATTCCTTTCCTTATCTATCCAGCACATTTTGATCCATCTATTATCCTCGGCCGCTCTAATTTTCTCTTCATATCTCATAGCCCTTATCCCCCACCCTATTCTTAGTTTCCATAATCCCAACTCCCTAGACATCATATACCTTGGTGTACAAAATTTTAATTTAAAAATCCATCTGACGTAATCCAACATTATTTTCTCTAATTCCTTTTTTTCCACCCATCCCCATACCTCTACCCCATACGAAATCACACTCAGGACCAAATATTTAAACAACATCCACCTTCTGCAAAAATCGTTTCTACAAATTCTTTCCCCCAAAAACCCCATACCTTATTTGCCGCAATCCTCCTTTTTCTGCACAAATCTTTTACGTGTACTGTATATTTTCCATTCCTGCTAAACACAAAACCCAAATATTTAAACTGTTTAACTTCTTCAATTTCTTTATTATCCCGGGCCATTTCCACCTTTCAAATTTATCCCTACCTTTTTTATTATTTTGACTGTACTTATAATTCTTTAAACAATAATGTAATAATTACCGCCAACTAAAAATTTCTATTCACCTGTGTGTGTGCGTGCGTGCGTGCGTGCGTGCGTGCGTGCGTGTGTGTGTGTGTGTGTGTGTGCGCGCGCGCGCGCGCGCGTGTACGTGTGCTTGTGCGTGTGAATGTTTTATATAATATTGGCTACGGTCAACGTGACGCTACAAATGCTTTGGAGCGTTTTTCTTCTCTTTCTTTCTTCATTGAAAGAAAAGAGAAGAGGAATGCTTCGAAGCATTTGTAGCGTCACGTTGACCGTAGCCATAATGTATTGTAGTTTCAGCCGAGGCTCAATTTAAAGCGAGTTGTCAATTTAACCTACACAATTAAATAGTTAAATTTGTTTTACTTCAATTCGCTGAATTTAATTTGCAATAAATTATTAATTTTATTTATATAACATTTTCATTTAATTTAATTATTTATTGGATTTTGTTTTTATTCTGTATATAAAAGTCATGATTATTTAGCTAAATTAAACGTGTTTTTCCATTCTTTAAATATAATTTATAATAAAAGGTCATTATCAAAAATATCAGTAACCAAAACCAAAATAATAAATAATAAAATAAAAATAATATTTTATATAAATAAAATTAATAATTTATAGCAAATTAAATTCAGCGATTTAAAATAAAACAAACTTAATTATTTAATTGTTACTATACGTTTACGTGAGCGTTATTTCTATAGTAACTTACTATAATTCCCTCGCGTAAACGGGAGAAAACGACACGTTGAAAAGCATTGCGTGGTACTTCCAAATAAAAAGATATTTGCACAAAATCAAAATTGATATCACTTCAGGACACTTCAAAGATACGCCGAGTTGAATCCCTTTCCCTTGAGGGTGCAATCCCATTAAGGAGGTTCGATCGTTATTTGTGAGTCAAAAATGAGATTGAAATAAATGTCATTACAGCGATCCCGAATTATATGCAATATTAGTATAATGAATTGTGGATGCTACTTATGTGCTATATTCTTCGTCAATTATTAGTGTATAGAATATTAATAAACATATACTGGGGTATGAGAACGTCAACGACTCGGGAATTGTTTATTTGGCCAACATTATAGGTTAGAACTTGTCACTTTGTGACAATAAGCTTTCTATACTTAAAAGCCAACTTAGAGCCTTAATTTTTTTATATGATTTACATAAACACTTTACACAAATAATCGCAAAACTTGAGTAATATTGACCGTATAGTTTTTTTGTAATATTATTCAGAAGTTGACCACTTTTAGCCTATATCCTTATGGAGAAAGTCTCCCCGAGGTAGATTATCACTGGTTTAGTACACACTTAGCCAACTTTTAGGACTTTGAAAACTAGCATTTGATAGATGAAACATCAAAGATTGTGTAAAGACTTAAAAAATCGGACTTTACCGTGTGGATTGAAGGCTTTATCGTCACAAAGTTCAGGTCCCAGCGTAGAATAAGCAATTCCCGAGTCGTTGACGCTCTTATACCCCGACATATATTTATTAATATTCTATACATTAATAATTGACGAAGAATATAGCACGTAAGTACCATCCACAATTTATTATACTAATATTGTATATAATTCGGGATCGCTGTAATGACATTTATTTCAATCTCATTTTTGACTCACATGTAACGATCGAACCTCCTTAAGGGGATCCTATAGTGGCAGTGCACTTTATGCACTAGTGCTGCACTTTAACTCGTATTTTATTTATTATAAATTTTGTAAGAGCCAAAATGAAAAATCCGGCTATGTAGCGGCTTGCGGCTGATCTTAAGCCTTGTGTCCACGATGCTAGAAATCGGTCCGAGTTTCGGTTATAAGCCAATGAAACTGCTGCTTTTCTGTAAGAGCTGCAAGTTGATTGGCTTATAACCGAAACTCGGACCGATTTCTAGCATCGTGGACACAAGGCTTTACTGATTAAAACGAGCATAAGTTTAATAAGATTCGTTAATTAATTTGGCTAAAATTAGGGAAAAACCGTTTCTAAGCTGCTTAGAAACGGTTTTTCCCAAATTTTAGCCAAATTAATTAACGAATCTCATTAAACTTATGCTCGTTTTAATCAGTAAAATCAGCCGCAAGCCGGTACATAGCCGGATTTTCCATTTTGGCTCTTACAAAATTTATAATAAATAAAATACGAGTTAAAGTGCAGCACTAGTGCATAAAGTGCACTGCCACTATAGGAGCCCCTTAAGCACAGATCGGATTCTGCTAGGAAATTCTAGTGAATTCTTGATTCCGCTATTCCTTCCGATCGGAACGCGTATATTTCCTCAATTCTGGACGGATCGGGCGGGTGTTTCTGCCCGCGCAAGTTTTAAAACGATGTTGTATTGGAAAAATATCATCAGAGTGTGTACTTTTATTCCGAATTGTCCCAATCCACGTGGTGTGCGTGCTGTGCATTTTAAATATAGGACTCTACTGGGCCTTAGTCATAATCGTAAGGCCGTAAGAAAATAGACCAATCACAGTCGATTAAGGCCATTGCACGTAATAAAGTTTTAGTCATAATCGTAAGGTCGTAAAAAAATAGACCAATCACACTCGATTATTCTTTAAGCGCGAGAAGAATAATTGACTGTGATTGGTTTATTTTCTTACGGCCTTAAGCCTGTATCAGACTACGGATTGGGATTGAGATTGGATTGAAATTTGACCAATCAGAGCAAAGTTTACTAAACCTGAGATCAGTTTTCTTTATTCTGATTGATTAAATTTCAATCCAATCTCAATCCCAATCCGTAGTCTGATACGGGCTTTACGATTATGACTAAAATTTTGTTACGTGCAATGGCCTTAAAGGCTGATTTATAGAGGCCGTAACCGTTGATATAAGCCGTAATTTTTAAGAAATTAACCAATCACAGTCGAATGTGAGAAGAACAATCGACTGTGATTGGTCAATTTCTTAAAGATTACGGCTTAAATCAACGGTTACGGCCTTTATAAATCAGCCTTTATTCTCCTTGAGCTCGAAGAATAATCGAGTGCGATTGGTCTATTTTCTTACGGCCTTACGATTATGACTAAAACTTTGTTACGTGCAATGGCCTTAAAGCCCGGTGTCCACGATGCAAGAACTGTGTCCAAGTTTCGGTTTAAGCCAATCAACTTGCAGCTCTTACAGAAAAGTAGCAGTTTTATTGGCTTAAACCGAAACTTGGACACAGTTCTTGCATCGTGGACACCGGGCTTAAGCCAATAAAACTGCTACTTTTCTGTAAGAGCTGCAAGTTGATTGGCTTAAACCGAAACTTGGACACAGTTCTTGCATCGTGGACACCGGTTAAAAAGCCTTGTGTACACGATACTAGAAATCGGTCCAAGTTTCGGTTTAAGCCAATCAACTTGCAGCTCTTACAGAAAAGCAGCAGTTTCATTGGCTTAAACCGAAACTTGGACCGATTTCTAGTATCGTGGACACAAGGCTTTTTAGGGCCACTTCGACCAAGCTCTGAGTGCTCTGACCTAAGTTTACACCGATCTCTTGATACGCATATCAAATAGTATATTTGAGCTGATCAGCCAATAATCAAACTAATTTAGTAGTTATTTAATACGCGTATTAAGTGATCGGTGTAAACTAGGTCTCTGATTAAGGGCTCAGTCACAATGACAAAAATAAGGAATAAGATAAAGGAATAAGGAATAAGGGAATGTCGCATCTCACTTCAGTACACGTACATTAAAGTGAGATGCAACATGCCTTATTCCTTATTCCTTTATCCTATTCCTTATTCCTCTTCATTGTGACTGAGGCTACGGTCAACGTGACGCTACAAATGCTTTGGAGCGTTCTTCTTCTCCTTCTTTCTTCATTGAAAGAAAAGAGAAGAGGAATGCTTCGAAGCATTTGTAGCGTCATGTTGACCGTAGCCTGAGCCCTAACTTAATCGTTGATTGGTCCATTAGAAATAACCAATCGCATTTGCCAATCTGCTTAATGAGAAAATGCGATTGGTCATTTCCAATGGACTGATCAACTAAGTTAATCAGAGCTTGGTCGAATTGACGTAAAGTGTATGTACATATGTTTAATGTAAATGAGTTAAGTGACGAAATCTTCAATATTCTTTATTGTACTATTTGATAAAATATGTATTAGGTATTTTATCAGTCAAAATTTGACAACGATGTGCAAAAATGATCAACGTTTAGACCGAATGTTTGCCACACTCTTTGAGGTTAGGAGCTCGCGTTGTTGGTAAATAAATACGAGATTTATGAGGTATGTTTGATTCACGTATTGAAGAATGAAGAGAATAAAAATCGTACCGGACAGACCGAATTACCTGTTCGAGAGCTGGTTGGAGGAATGGAGGAACGAAGCAGTGCTTCGAAACTCAGAGCTGCAAAAGCACTTCACGAAGGCTTTGGACTCGTTGAGACGGTATCCGCTACCGTTGGAGTCCGGTAAGGAGTGCATAATCTTGCAGCACTTCGGCACGAAGTTGTGCTCGATGTTGGATAAAAAGCTAGAAGAGTATAGGAGACAGGAATCTACTAAAGCAGTTGATGCTTGCTTCTCTCAAACTAGCAGTAATGACGATCGTACAGTCGTGTCAAGAGAGAAACCTGTAGAAAAATGCAAAATAGCTGAAGTACAGGAAAAAAGTTCAGCGGTAGCTAAACAGGCTAAAAATACTAAGAAGAACACGTTGAAAAGATTGGCAAATGCAAATGAAATTGCATCGCGAGAAGCTGATAGGCAAATTTCCTTGGAACCTAGCACTTTTGATATTGTATTATTGGTGGATACCCAAGAAACTTGTGGGTGAGTATTTATTTACGGCCGCGAGACTTATACTGTTAACTATAAAAAGCTTTTTAGCTATGTCAGATATATTTCAGTGGAAAAACAAAGCCTCAGCACGATGCCACACTTGTGGAATTGACGCGACTTGGTGTACTGTTTGAAGTACGTCGTTTGAAAGTTGGTGATTTTGCGTGGATAGCCAGGTGTCGAAAAACTAATGATGAATTGGTTATGCCTTACATAATAGAAAGGAAGCGAATGGATGATTTAAGTGCAAGCATTGTGGATGGAAGGTTTCATGAACAAAAGGTAATATGGAGTGTAATTACCTTTTGATACATCCTTGAAAAGGGTTCTGCGTATTTAATTATCCATATATTCTTTGTTTCTGTATTTCAGTTTCGTTTGAAGCAGTCTGGTATTAAGAATTTGATGTATATAGTAGAGAATATTGATAAGAATTCCCGATTTTCAATACCGCTTTCATCACTATTGCAAGCTTCTGTAAATTGTCTGGTACAAGACAGCTTTACTGTAAAATATACGAGGAGTCACAAAGATTCTATGTCACACTTGTCATGCATAACAAAGATTTTAATCAAAATTTACAAGGTAAGAAACATTACATAGTTGCGTGCATGAGTGTTTATTAATAACTCTTACATTAAATGACAATTTTACTTTAGAATAAAAAACTTGTTGGATGTAAGAAAAATCATCTTACACAGACAGATCATATAGGTAATATATACCTGATGGAGTTCAAAGAATTCAATAAAGCATCCTCTAAACAGAGGGTATGTATCATAAGAGTTTTTATGTAACGCATATGAAAAATACTTCGGTTTATCGATATTTCCTTTCAGACGTTTCGAGTAAGCGAGATGTTTATTCGTCAGTTGTTACAATTGAAAGGCATGTCCGTCGACAAAGCCATGGCGATTGTAGAATGTTATACCTCACCGCAAATTTTGCTCACAGCCTTAGAAAATTCTGGTAAGAATGGCGAGCAATTATTGGCAAACATTCAGGTCGGTGACAAAAAACGACGGCTTGGGCCCGCCATCAGTAAGGCCGTTTATCAGCTTTACACGATGAATGAGTTGAGTTGACTAATAAAAATGTACAATTTGTACATGTACCTCTTTCCTGATACACGTTCAACCTACTATCGATCAGTTTAACCTACTATGTATATATTTCTAAATAATTGGTAGAAAAGATATCATGAATTTTTTTTATAAAAAACTTAAAATGTAATAAAAAACAATTGTAGTTTGCATTAAGTATTTTCAGATACTCATTTTTTTTCCCCCAAATAAGTAAGGTATTACCTGACCATTATCTTTACACATTGTGACTCATATCACATACTATTCTCTATAAAAAATGACTCGCTCGTACTATTGTAACGTTGCTTGAGAAATAGAGAGAAAAAAATTTGGAATGGAAAAAAAGCGTCTGGAAAATTGCGGAAAGTTACCTCAAAGCGAAAATTTGTTATAATGTTCACTTAATCATTTTCGGAGAAAGAAAGAAATTGCACTTCATCAATTTTATGTGGCTTGTCTGTGCCTTTCTCATGGATATAACGCTTGAAGGGACGGATCGATTCGCAACTTAATATAATTGATACGCATTCAGCGTAAAAGGGCAATTTGCGACACTTTTCTTCTCTTTGCTAAGGAAAGTGATAGAATTTTCTTGCGTGAGATAATAACAGGGGGACGATTATAGCGTGTTTCTCCGCGCGTATCTCAGATATTTTCTCAGTTGTCTTCGAATCTCCGGATGGAATAGATGGAGTTCTCTGTGGATCAGCAATATAGACTGAATCGTCTGGTGTTGTCCATATACGGTTTATGGCCTTACCATAATCGAATGATGAACGCTTGGATTATGCGGGTATTCACAATTTTGTTTTTGATTTGGGCTACAATCACTCAGGTATCTTAGTAAATCTGCCGAAGTAAATTTTTTTGAGCTTATTTCCGCTTTTAATTATTTTACGTATATTTGTTATGTATTATAAAATATTTACGTTTTGAGAGATATAAAAATGTTTCTCGGTAATATTTCAAAAACCGATCTTTAAAATCGACCTTTAAATAAAATTTTGATCAAAATTACGGATTAGTATTTATTTATGCACTTCACAATACTCAATTTACAATTAGATCAGTATGCGAATCAGAAATAGATCTTTTATGATAACTTTGCAAGGCAAAGGATAATTTCGTGTAATGAAAGATGTTTTTCTAGGTAATTAAGATCTGCACGTCAGAATTAACAGCAGATTTTATACTTGATTGTCTACCTATTATCATTCCTAATGTTGGTGCAATAGTACAATTTTTGAATCGTATAATAATCAACGACAAAGTAAGAGACATACACATACAAGAGAGAATAGTATTTTCTATCCATAGAAAATTTCTGTAACTTATTTAATTTCTATTTGATCAAAATATGTAATATTGAAAAAATTATAATTTAATTTTGCGTTACAATTTGCGAGTGGAATGAGTGTTTAATTTGCAGCTGAGAAATTTATTCGATCAAATTAAAATCGATTGGGACAACGCGAGATCTCAAAATGAGATTGAAATTATGCAAACAAATGCCACACTCGCAAGAATAACAACAAAATGGTTTTTGCGTAAGTATATCTCGGTTTCATTATTGCAAATTAGAAACATTTGCATTTTACATCTATCTGTTTAGTGGTTATATTTATTAGTACCTAATAATATTAGTACCTAATATTCTATTATAAGCATTCGATATTTTATTGCAAAGTTTTCTCTCGATGTCGTGCGCATTATTTGTCGCTTAGGGAGACGACTGTAGACTCTATACCTATACGACAGACTCTATACTTATATAACAGGCACATAACTTGATTGATTTTAATTAATTTTACGTCTTCCAGTTTATATGTTTGTAGGCATAACGGTATACATGCTTAGCACATTCATCCCTCAAATTCTTGATGTATTCCTACCGCTAAATGAGTCACGTTCACGCGAGCATCCGTTCCACGCCGAATTCTTCCTCGATGATGAAAAAGATTTTTACATTATCCGAATCATAATGTATTTTGGTATCGTGTTTGTATTGGGAGTAATTCTTGCCAACGGGTCCATATTCGTCATTTACATGCAACACGTCAGTGGAATGTTTACCATACTGGGGTATTGCTTCTATACATACAATTTTAGCATCTTATTTATAACGTGATATATTTACTCAACATTCAATATATAATTTATATCTTAATTATATATATATATATATCAAACTAAACAATACCTCCACGACAATTAGTGAAGTTTTTTAGGAGAGTGCCGAGAGTGAAATATACAACGACTATGTAATGAACATTTTGAATAAATATTGAAATTTATATATATATATATATATATATATATATATATATATACATATATATATATATATATACACACATATATATACATAAATTTCAATGTTTATTCAAAATGTTCATTACATAGTCGTTGTATATTTTACTCTCTCTCTCTCTCTCTTTCTCTCTCTCTCTCTCTATATATATATATATAATCATTTACCCTGTAGAATGATATGGAACAATCAAAATTATAGTGCATTTGGCGAAAAATCTGATAAAGGTGGTATTGTTTACTCACAGACGATATAATATTATATATATATATAATATAATTGTGAATATATATAATATAATATATACAAGGTGGGGCACCCCTAACTTACCTCGAAAAACTTATAAATTATAAGTTGTACGAAAAATTGTTATATTTACCATTGGCTTATTCATCTTATTACATTTATCTAAGATATTAAGTTTCCAACTTTTTATTTATACTTTTTGTTTCCTTGAATATCTCGTTATCTATTAAGTTTAGGTCAAACAATGATACACATTTAAACGCAAAATTAAACATACCTTCTAACAGTGGCACAAAAAATATTCCATTTAACATTCTATTTAAAAAAACAAAGTTGACCTTAAACTTTTTTAAACTCTTCCACTTATAAAAAAATGTATACACTATATGTAATGACCCCTTCGAAGTGATGCAACTTTTGTATATAACAATTTTTCGTACAACTTATAATTTACAAGTTTTTCGAGGTGTGTAAGTTAGATGCTCCACCCTGTATATACATATATGTATATATAAATATATATATAAATATATATATATATATATATATAATCAATATTTATATAATAATAATTTATGATGCTTAGCTTCAGGCTTTGTTTTTTTTATCATAAGAAATATCTATGTACGCTTGTGTATTTATTTTTTCATTCATTAAATAACCGAGAAGATGTCTAGCATGACAATGACTAAACTAGTTCACGTCGCGTCAGAAAAAAAAACGTATGGCAATGCACGTTTTAAAAGTGTGTTATCGTTGTGTTTAAAATGGATCTTATAAAATATAAATTCGTCCACCCACTCGCTTGCATTGAATCCTCGATTCGGATCCATACCGAGAATATACTGTCTTGCTTCGCGCGCATTTATACAGACACCGTGCGGAACAATCATTCAGCGACAACGAACAGTTGCCCAAAAGTCGATTCATTCGTGGGAAACATTACGGAAACGTTGCTCTTTTTGTTGAGGATCATCGCAGCATTTTACAGTTAGTAATCATTTGACGACATTTACATGCTTGCCAATTCTCGTACGTACAGGGTAAACAGAGATGGAATCAAGTTCAATATATATATTTAATGTAGAATATATTTAAAAATCTGAGTAAAATTCAATAATCAAATTTATTTTCTATAGGATTCGAGTAATATTCATGAAAAATAATATTCCATACATTGTATTTGCGAAGTAATCGATCTTGATTAGTTGTTTCGAATTTTAGAATAAATACCACCCATACAGCATGGAATATGCAAGAAATGTGCTACAAACAATCTATAAATATTTTAATATTCCACGGGTCATTCAGAATATTCTGTAAAAGTTCTATAAATATTCCATGAAATTTTGTCTATTCGAAATATGCATAAAATATTCTACAAATATTCTAATAAATGTAGTACATTTAAAAAATGCATAGAATGGTCTATAAATATTTTGACAAATATAGAATATTTGGAATATTTATAGAACATTTTGTTAATATTTTTAAACATTTATAGCATGTGCTATGAATATTCTAAGAAACTTTTCTAGAATTGCTATGAATATTTCGATAATAATCTGTAAACATTGCGGTGAACATGAAAAATAATCAGAATATCTCTATATATATAAAAATGAATGTATGTTTGTATGTTTGTCCGCTATGCAAATCTACAGTTTTGAACCGAATCTTAAAGAATTGTATATGAAATAGGGGTAGAATTTTCCAAGGAGAACTATAGAGTGTATAGTTTTTTGTTACCAATCTTTTTGTTTACATATTAGTAGAATATTTTTAAAATAATCTATAACATTTTAGGAAAAATATTAAAAACATTCTAACTATTCTAGGAATATTTAAAGAATATTTTGGAACATTATATAAATATTCTAGAAAACATAATAAAAACTTTTTAGAAATTTTTCTGCAATATTTACAGAATATTTCGTGATTTTCTTGAAGTTGTGACGTGACAAGTCGCGTCTACTTCCCGGACGGGCTCGGCCGAGGGGAATTCGGGGATGCCTCCTCGTCGGAGCAAGGGGGAGGGGCCGTTGCGTACTGTTAATTAATATTTAAGTTTTAAGGGATTGCCAGGGGTGACTGGAGCCAACTTGTAACGGCCATGAGCCGCCACGAAGGAGAGCTCGCGGGACCAAGGAAGCGGTCGTCGTGGGACGGGGTTGGCAGCCGGGTTACCCGGACCTCCCCGCATGCGCATTGGAGCACCGCCAGTCGTAATCCACTCCGAACTCGGTCGCAACAGCGGCAGGAAAGAACCAAAGGACCCCGGGACACACCCGAACGAAATGCCACAAAGGCCAGGGTGCCGAGGAGCGGCCCAGGGAAATGCGCAACCCTGTGACCGCCACACCGAGGGGCTGCCGGCGAACGGGGTCATGGCCCGGCCAGCCTGACTCACGAAAAGCCGACTCAATCATCGCGGCCCGGACAGCCGGATGAGTTAAAAAGCCCGCGCCGAGGCGGAGATGGTTGGAGTGGCGCCGCCGGAAGGAGCGGCGCGCGCAAAGCGTAGGCGCCAGCGAGAGCGCTAGGATCGGCGATCCGGTTGAGAGACACGCTACAGTGCAGGCGCGGGGACCGGCGCGGTCCCGGCGGGCCCCGGTCCCCGGTCCACCCCGGTCCCACCACTGTCGTGCCGGCTGCTGACGAGGGAGCATTGCCCGGAAACCTGAGCCGTCCGGACCTGTGAAGACATCGACAAATTGTAAGGTCACCACCCTGGCGTCCCCGCGATAGGAAAGAGGGTTCACTCGAGGCGCTGGCCCCAGTCGCGCACCTGTTATCTCGGCGCCGCAGGAATTACCTGTGACCGGCCACAGGAGCGCGTACCGTTACCTTGCGCTCTTAATCGAGTGGATTGCGTTAGAATTCGTGCAGGGACCTCGCCGACAGTGGACTCTCATGTAAGCAGAGACCAGCTATGCCCTTCCCGGGAACACTGTCACGGGCCGACAGTCGCGTGGCGTTAGATTGTGTAGTCGGATTGATCGTGTCGTGCTTGTGTTAATAATCGAAGTGATCGTGTCGTGTTTAATCGTGTTAATTGGAATGATCGCGCCGCGGTTAATCGTGTTATTGGGAAGGATCGCGTATTGCGAGGGAAGGCTGCGAGCCGCGAGTGGTCACGTATATTTTGAAGGGTACTCGGCCTCGGAGCCGAATAGCGAATTCGGGGCCCTCGAGGAAGGCGAATATTGCGTTGGAGGGACGGAGATCGTCGGGATTGGCGCGGGGCCGCCGAATCTCTCTATTGCGAGAGAATTCGGGATTCGCGTGGCAAGCCACGGGATCGTCCGCGATACGAGTCCTTATTTTGTGTTCGGGACGATCGCCGGCCGGCGGGGCTGATACGGCGAGTCGCCCACAATTTTGGCGTCGTGCGGAATCGAAGTGGCCCGGATACTCGTCGTAAGCGTAGATAGGAGCGCGATCCGAGCGGTCGGTATTTTGCGGCATAAATATTCGTGTGCGTTCGTAATGAGTTACCGCGTTACCTTGGTTTTGTGAGCTATGTTTGTGTATCCGACTTTATTGTGAGTAATGTTTTGCGTAGATTCGTTTCAGATTGCGTTAGTTTCTCTTCGCGGTCGTTTAATCCTTGCGTTAATTTCTCGCGTGCGTCGATTGCGTCAATCGACTTTGTCGAGGGTTCGTTTCATCTGCGTTTCTCGCGTTAATTCGTTTCACCTGCGTTAATTCGAGCCGCCTGCGTTCTTGCGTTAATCTATCCGACATTCTCGCGTTAATTTGTTTCATCACCGGTGTTGATTACATCGGAGAGTCTAGCGTTGATCTCTCCTTATTCATCCTTCCGCAGGATATGATTTCAACCTCAAAAATACATGTGATTCTACACTGCCTGATTTTAAATATATTACATCTAATTCTTTTCTTAAGTTTTTGTGTGTTAATTGCATCACGCCTCCCTCTCGAATTCCCCGTAAAGAAACTACGCCCTGAGGTATCGCGTAGGATCGTGTGTCAAGTAAGGTATCGTACGGTGGTGCGACTTGTCGCACCTGGCGCCCATTGCATTACGAGTATCTGATTGTGTGTTCTATTAATCCATGATAGCCCTCCTTCGGATAGCGAGACCGGGGGAAAAAGCGTCGCAAAGTATCTACAATATGTTATGCATATTTCAAGAATATTTTATGAATATTCTGCAAACGTTTTGCGCATGTTCAACCCTAGAACCTCCATAACGATCGAGATAATAAGAAAACAAATATGATAATATCTGTCAACCGTAGAAAAATCACAAAATAAAATAAATTTGAAATAAATATAATCTCCTATCTGCAAAGCAGGTATGTATCTATACAGGTAGAAAGTTGTAAA
>JASTWK010000992.1:0-58750 GCA_030770225.1 Temnothorax unifasciatus | reverse complement strand
AGCCATTTGTTGTCGTCTTTCGGAAGAACGATGGCGCAGTCGTTCATCTTACCGCAGTCGACGTTGTGAACGGACAATTTCTCGCTCGAGTAAAAGTAGTGTAGGCATCTGAAAAAATATATACAATTTTTTTTCATTTTACATACATCTGATTTGACTTTTTTTTTACCTACCGATCGCATATGTACTTCATGACCTTGGACTTGTTTAACTGAGACCCCACCAATCGCGACAGATTCTTTATCCACGCGAAATGACCGCCGTTCGAGTTGTTTCGCGAATCTGGCAGATACAACAGATTCACGTGTCTGTCCTTCTTATCGTCGGTCAGCTGTAAAGGAACGATCTCGTCCTTCCGTTCCCTCCGCCGAGTGGTGAAAACGTTGACAGACACGTCGTTGAGTCGTTCAAACCTCGAAATTTGCTTCAGGGTCATAGGAAACTCGATCCCTTCGAAATTCAACGCCGTCGCGTAATAGGGATACGAGCTACATCGTTGCGCGTTTCGCTGAACGGGATACAGAGCGGAGATTACTGACCACGCAAAACACGCGTTGTCGTTTGAACGCACGTTGATCACCGCTGTCTTTAGCTTTATCCATCGCGGTGTTTCAAACCAACATCCGGCATGCATGGGATTGCACTTGTTCACGTTCACAATCAGGTTCAATATACGCGACAATGCCCAGCCACTGTCGCGTTCCTGAAACTCGTCCAGACCCGCCAGAGTGACATCGATCACGTATCTATCGTACCACACTCGCAAATCGGACGCAGGAAAAAGCTGACGATTTTTCGTAGCGATGCTTTTGACGGCGGTTTGTGCTCCCGCGACGAACTCGCCATTGAAAACTGTGTTGATCTTCAAGCACGCGTGTCTCTCATGATTGACGCTCACTTGTTCGAGCACCGTGTCCCTCGCGTCCTCGAGAAACAGTCGTGGATCGATATGATTCGAGTTTATCACCGCACCGGTCAGTACACGACTGTCGAAAGCCGTTTCAATCTCCGTCCACGAAAGTCGTCTGATCGGTTCGCCGTGACCGGCACCCACCCGTGCGAAACGTTGACGCAGAGCGTTTCTCGCTTCTTCCAATCGAGCCACTCGAGCGACAAGAGAGTTCAACGTTCCGGTGTACGTCGGGCGAGGTTTCTCTCGACATCTCTCTCGCAGAGACGCGAGACGCTCTTCGAACCGTCGTTCACACTCGCGATACGCGTCCGACGAGTCGACGCCCGTGGCGAGTTCGACGAGATCGCGATTTTCCTCCTCCGACATTTCTTCAATCGTCGCAACTTTAATCTAATTGCGCGAGGATTAGCGTTCTCTCGCGTGTCGGCGACGTGAATAAACAGAGACGATCTCCGACGACGATGTTTCGCGGCGGTAAGTGCTAAAGTACAAAATTGCGCAAGGATTCGCGTTAGCTCGCGCTTATCGCTCGGCGGATGTCAATAGGGCAGCAGATAACCGCGCCTTACGGAGAGACGATCTCCGACGACGACGACGATATTTAGCGGTTAAAACTCACGTATGCGGTTTAAAATGACGCGCCCGCATTGTGAGTCAAAGCGCACGATCGATTGTTGTGGACCGTCGATCGATTATCGACGTCGTGACGGAATCCATCCGCTGAGAGGCGCCTCCGTCGCGCCCCCTCGCACCCTGCCCCCCTGAAAAGCGCGAGAGGGGAATTTCGGAGTGGCGCCCCTCGCGGCCACACCTATCCCTTCCCCCAAAAATATCGGCGGAGCGGCAGCAGCAGCGGAGGGGCGGCACCCGCCTGCCGTCGCCGTCCCCTCTCCCACCGCTTGCGGCGGCCCCCACGCGTTTCGCTTCCTGCCCCCGACCCGCCGCAAATCGCTCCTGTAATCCAAACCCCCTACAGTATGCCTACTGATTCACAACCTCAGGAAACGACTCAGAATAATCTTGTAGACGACGTTACTCCCAGTACAAGTCGTGTACAACAATTTTAAATGGTAAGAGTTACCAAATTTTCATATGTACGAGAAATATCACGCACACATTTGATATTTTTTATCTATTTATATTTTTTCTTACAAATTCTACACCGAGAGTATGATTTTTATGACAGCGTAAGACAAAATACAAATATCCATATATTCAACAGTGTATTACAGAAAAACTATTAAAAATATGAAAAAAATGTATTAAACCTTTTTTATAGAGAATTTAATGAGCTTTATTTTTTATAATAACCTTCATTACGATAGAATCAACGATTATCGAGATATGAGGGAAAAACTGAATTAAAGCACCTTTTTTTCAAGATGGCGAATCGACCCCCGCAGATAGAAATCCGGACTTTTAGTATGTTCAATAGTATGCCAAGATAAAGGTCTCCACCAGGTTATAGCTTTTTACCGGTTATTTTTTCTATTTGCTATATTTTGATCTAATTTGACTGGACTATTCTTGCAAGACCTTTCATATCATTGTGTGTCGTGTCGACAAGATCGTCCAGTCTTCTCGCAGAGAGTATTCATTATGTACATAGCTCTGTATTCCACGTTTTTCAGACCGAATAGGGAGTTTCCTAAAGGATCTTTTTAATATCTCAACATTAATTGAACAAATTTACGGATATGAATCAATTCGTCTATGTTTCTGATACTTTGAATCAGTAAACTCACCATACGGTACGGAAAACGTGTAACTTAATTTCTGTAACTACCGCTGAAAATGGCTCAAAGCTGAGCCGAAACGTACGGATCGATGTAATGTATCAAAACGACGAATAAATCAGTTATATCTGATATTACGCACTGTGATCTGCGTCTGACCCTCATAGCCTTGACTTCTCCTATCAAAATAATTAGCAAATCAAATTTTTGTTTTAATTTTATATTCTTAACTGAAGAACTGAATAATTAGAATTTAGAATATTATTCATTTTAAGTAATATTATCAAGAAAACATTTTTTGTAAAGATCATCGTTACTTAAAAGAAGAGAAAACTGAGTAATTGGTTTTCTTAGCACTAGAATGATATATTCTTTTGCGTGTGCGTATACGGCACGCCATTTTACTATTTAATACCATCATAAAAATTCTACAAAACTAAATTGATACTCAAAGAAAAGAAATTATTATTATGTCTAGACATACTTATAATTCATCGAATTATTATTAAGCTATAATTGAAAATGCAAAATTACAATTATGTCTAGACAAAATATTAATTCTGAATTTATTTTACGTTATGACATAAAAAATTTCTGGGAATTAAAATTATGTACATAATTGTAATTCCCGAATTTTACTTATGTACGTAATTTTAATACTTGAAGTTCTTATATGTACACAATTGTAATTCTGGAATTACTTTTTTTCTTTTGATAAGTAACGGGGTTCTTTAAGAAAGAATATTTTCTTGACAATAATCTTAAAATGGCCGGTTGGGTTGAGGAGGTGGGTGGCTGCTCCGAAGTGAAGGAAAGTTTGAGAATGGAGTAAAGGAGTAAAAGGAAGGAGGAAAAAAAAAGGGAGACGAACTGAAGAAGGATGAGGAAGACGTGCAATTGAAGGAAGGTCCGGAAGTCCACGGGAACTGCATTAAGAAGAACAAAGAAGATGAGAAGAGCTTGGAGGTTATGTTGGAGCAAGAAGGGGCCAGGAGAGGAGAGGAGTGAAGAGGAGGGAACAGCGAGGGAGAGGGAACGGAAGCGACACAAAGAGGAAAGCCCGGAGAGTATGCGCGAAGATGGAATCGAGGAACGAAGAAGACACGCAGACAGAGAGGAGGGATGGCACAGTGTGTGGAATGAAGGCGTCGACTGCCGGCGGGCGCTGAGGCGGCGCGGGGTGGCAGCCTCTCCGAAAGAGCAGGTTGGCACTACTGCGGGGCGCCGAAGCGCGACGCGGCGGGACACGCACAGCGACGAGCTGCGGCGATCGGTGGGGGACCACGGAGAGCTGCGGTGGAAGCGCGCCTGCACGAGACGGGCGGCGCTCGGGTGGGGCCCTGAAACAGGGGTTTAGGAACGCATGGCGCGAACAGATTGCCAAAAGCGTATGAAGCAACAGGTGCGGGAAACGTGTTTCAGCGAAGACATATCGATATTGCAAATGCGTAGGAAGAAAGGAACGGAGAGCTACCCAGAAGAACGTAAGTGATAAAGTAAATGAGACATGCAAGGCAGAGAGAGGGCGGAAAGAGGCGAGGAGGAAGGCGGAAGCGAGCACAGTCGAGTAGACAGGTTATGATACGGAGAGGCGGAAAGGTGGGCACACACGGAACATTAAGGCGAATATGTTTTCTTTTTGCTGCCCCTTATAGCGATAAAAAGAGAGATGATAGGAGCCAAACGCAGGACAGGGACGGCTGAGTGGGCAGAGGCAATCGTCGAGGAACTAAAGGAAATAGGACTAGGAATCATGGAGGAAGTTAGACGAGAAGGAACGGAACTCAGAAGGGAAATAAAAAAGATAAGAGAACAGCTAGAAAGGATTGAGAAGAGGCAGCTGAGAACGAGCAAGAACGAGGAAGGTGAGCAGAGGGAGAAAGAACCGGTAAGGGTAGAGGAGAGCAGAACAGAAACAATGAGGGAAGAAGCAGCAGAAGAGGAGAGCGCAGAGAGCAGCGAAGGAAGATGGAGTGAAGAGGAGTGGGGAAAAGACTGGTGGGAGGAAGTAGCAAGCGAAGAGAGAGAGAAACGTGAAGAGAGGAAGAACTCAGGTGAAAGGGAAGACGGAAAGGACAAGGCTAAAAGCAAGGTCAAGAAAGACGAAGACGAAACGGCCGAAGAAGTCAGAGGAGGACATGCCACGGAAAGAGACAGGCTGTGGAGGATGACAGAAGAAAAGGAGGAAGAAGTAAGAAGAAAAAGAGAATGGAAAAAGAGAGAAGCGGAGCGTAAAAAGAAAAGAGAGAATAGGGAAAGAGCCGAAAGGAAGAAAAGAAGCCTCATATGGAGAAAGACGACAGGAGAAGGACCAAATGAAAGAAGGAGGCTGATAGAAGTAATAATGGAGAGAACGTTGGGAAGAATAGTTCCAATCAGGAAAGTCATGGAGGCGACAGGAGAAGACAGGAAAGGAGTAATCTTCATGGAACTAGAAGAGGCAGAGGACAAGGAAGAAATAATTAGAAGAAGCGAAGAAATATGGAGAAGATGGGAGATAGGTGTGGATGAGCTTCTGACAATAGAGGAGAGGGCCTACCGGCACAAATTAGTTAAGAAAGCAAGAGAGGAAAGACAAAAAGGAAGATCAACGATACTAACCAACAGAAGGCTTTGGATAGACGGGGAAGAGGTGAAATGGGACGAAGGCAGAGGCATATGGAGGAAGATCTGAGCCTTTCCAACAAAGAAGAGGAAGGGAAGCGAAGAAGAAACAAAGAGGTTACATGCAGAAAGAAAGAAAGAGAGAACAAGTAATAAGAACACCAGTGAGACGAAAGACAAAGAAAGCCTTAATTGGAGGGCGGTATAACAGAGAAAGGTGTGTGTGTGAGAGTGATTGAGTGAGAGAGAGAGAGGGAGAGAGAGATGGAAGGAGGAAGAGAGGGTAGTTATGCGAGGATGAGTGAGAGAGAGAGAGAAAGGGAGTGAGTGTGAGATTAGATAATAAATGGAGAAAGTACAAAGCGCTGCTACAAAGCGCCACGATCAGTTTGTAAAACGCCTCGAGTGATGAGAGAGATGTGCGAGTATGCGTGAGGTTCACGAGAGAGAGAGAGAGAGAGAGAGAGAGAGAGAGAGAGAGGGAGAGAGAGTGAGAGTGAGCGGGGGTATATATGCGAAGACATGTTTGAGAAAGAAAGAGTGTGTGATTAGGGAATAAAGTAAAAGTATACGAGAGGAAGGTATCCAGGTGGAGATATGTAAAGGGTTGGGTACGTCCCTACAAAACGCCATGTATCCCGAGAAGGGTAACATTATCTAAATAAAAAAAAAAAAAAATATCTTAAAATGTATTTATCACAAATTTTAGAAAAGGTCTTTCCTGGAAAATAGAATTTATACTACTTCAAAGAACATTATAAAATTTTATCAAAGAAAAGTCAAAATAATAAGCCAATCGAATTTTTGTTTTAATTTTATATTTCTAATTGAAAAGTTAAACAATTAGAATTCAGAATATTATTTGTTTTAAGTGAAGAGACTGACGAATGTATTTTAAAATTATTATCAAAAAAATATTTTTTGTTAAGATAACTGTTAAAAGAAGGGAAATGGAGTAATTGGTTTTCTTAGCACTAGAATGATATTTTTTGCGTGTGAATTGTGCATAAATAGCAATCGCGATATAAGATCGCGAGCCAAAAAATAATTTTTTTTCTGTGGCAAGATACATCGCTATCATTTCCACACCACCTTGCGGTGGATAGCATGGCGCATTTTTTTAAAAGTGGTATCCCCAGTAGGTCTAATCCACTTTGCATTAAAATATAAGAATATTTTAATGCAAGAACTGTTCGAAGTGCCTTCCTCCTTCTCGTATACAGAGTTCGGCCCTTCGAGTAATATTGCGTGTCGCGCGGTGCGCCATTTCCGGCGTGATGGTACCGAAAGCTGCGAGAATTTCTTCTCGTACCTCAGCTTCTGTACCACCACGCCTGTGCTCGACTAAATCTTTGAGGTAACCCCAAACGAAATAGTCGAGCACGTTAAGATCCGGCGACCGCGCCGGCCAAATGATTGGGCCACTTCCACCCATCCATCTGTCCGGATATCGCGCGTCTAAAACATTTCGCGCTTGTCGCGAAAAATGTGCGGGAGCCCCATCGTGCTGGAAAATGAGCTCTTTCCGTTCACGAAGGGGAACGTCTTCGAGAAGACCGGGCAACTCATTTTCCAGAAACCGCGCGTAAATTTCCCCGGTTAAGCGTGGCGGGAGAATGTAGGGACCGATCTGAAAATCATAGAAAGAGTGTGATTTGAAAAAACTGTGACGGAGACAAAGACGGATTTTCTTAACTCATAAACTTACTACTTACAATTCGGTTCGCTTTTATTTCTGCCCAAACATTTATCAACCAGCGATACTGAAACGCGCCTTGGCGAATGGCGTGCGGATTTTCACGTCTCCATAATACAAAATTACGGGAGTTAAACACGCCATTTGGTGTGAACGTCGCTTCGTCCGTCCACAGGATGCGGTCGGGGAAAAGGGCGTTCCGCCGACACTGCGCGAGGAGCCCTGTGTATTTCGCCGATAATCATTACTTGTTAAAAGCAGCGTAAACATTAAAGAAAGATGATAAAAGTACGTTGACAATAATAGACGCGCTGCTCTGCATCTCTCGCAATAAGTTGCTGCACCCGTTGATAATGAAACGGGTGCAATCTGTCCTGACGTAGAACCCGATGTACGACGCTTCCGGAGAGACCAAGCATACCAGCGACACGGCGTATGGTAGGTCGTCTCTCGGGGTTCTCAAAGTTGTCCTCGAAATCCTTGAATGTTTGGAGAATTCTCTCTTCGTCGATTACGCGACGTTGCAACGGTGCACCAGCATGTTGCCAATTTGGCAAAAAAGATCCTGTCTCTCTGGCGCGTCGGACAAAATCACGTTGTATCCGGGATGTCGTTCACGCCCGGGGAATCGTTCCGCGTAAAGTTGAACGGCGGCACGGACGTTTTCTCTAGCCATTCCATACGTGATTAACATGTCGGTATACTCTCGAGCAGTATACATTTTTTTACAATGTATCAAAATATTCGCGAGAATGCACGCACGTCGGACGCTAGGCACGTATTGTCGTAAAGCGACAAACCACGTTAAAACAAAAAAATATTAGAGCAACGTTTTGTTTTAACGTGGTTTGTCGCTCCACGACAATACGTGCCTAGCGTCCGACGTGCGTGCATTCTCGCGAATATTTTGATACATTGTAAGAAAATGTATACTGCTCGAGAGTATACCGACATGTTAATCACGTATGAAATGGCTGGAGAAAACGTCCGTGCCGTCGTTCAACTTTACGCGTAACGATTCCCCGGGCATGAACGACATCCCGGATACAACGTGATTTTGTCCGACGCGCCAGAGAGACAGGATCTCTTTTGCCAAATTGGACAACATGCTGGTGCACCGTTGCAACGTCACGTAATCGACGAAGAGAGAATCCTCCAAACATTCGAGGATTTCGAGGACAACCCCGAGAACCCCGAGAGACGACCTACCATACGCCGTGTCGCTGGTATGCTTGGTCTCTCCGGAAGCGTCGTACATCGGGTTCTACGTCAGGACGGATTGCACCCGTTTCATTATCAACGGGTGCAACAACTTATTGCGAGAAATGCAGAGCAGCGCGTCTATTATTGTGAAGGTACTTTTATTATCTTTCTTTAATGTTTACGCTGCTTTTAACAAGTAATAATTATCGGCGAAATACACAGGGCTCTTCGCGCAGTGTCGGCGGAACGCCCTTTTCCCCGACCGCATCCTGTGGACGGACGAAGCGACGTTCACACCAAATGGCGTGTTTAACTCCCGTAATTTTGTATTATGGAGACGTGAAAATTCGCACGCCATTCGCCAAGGCGCGTTTCAGTATCGCTGGTCGATAAATGTTTGGGCAGGAATAAAAGCGAACCGAATTGTAAGTAGTAAGTTTATGAGTTAAGAAATTCCGTCTTTGTCTCCGTCACAGTTTTTTCAAATCACACTCTTTCTATGATTTTCAGATCGGTCCCTACATTCTCCCGCCACGCTTAACCGGGGAAATTTACGCGCGGTTTCTGGAAAATGAGTTGCCCGGTCTTCTCGAAGACGTTCCCCTTCGTGAACGGAAAGAGCTCATTTTCCAGCACGATGGGGCTCCCGCACATTTTTCGCGACAAGCGCGAAATGTTTTAGACGCGCGATATCCGGACAGATGGATGGGTGGAAGTGGCCCAATCATTTGGCCGGCGCGGTCGCCGGATCTTAACGTGCTCGACTATTTCGTTTGGGGTTACCTCAAAGATTTAGTCGAGCACAGGCGTGGTGGTACAGAAACTGAGGTACGAGAAGAAATTCTCGCAGCTTTCGGTACCATCACGCCGGAAATGGCGCACCGCGCGATGCGCAATATTACTCGAAGAGCCGAACTCTGTATACGAGAAGGAGGAAGGCACTTCGAACAGTTCTTGCATTAAAATATTCTTATATTTTAATGCAAAGTGGATTAGACCTACTGGGGATACCACTTTTAAAAAAATGCGCCATGCTATCCACCGCAAGGTGGAAATGATAGCGCTGTATCATTTTCTTGTCACAGAAAAAAAATTTATTTTTTGGCTCGCGATCTTATATCGCGATTGCTATTTATGCACAATTCACACGCAAAAAATATCATTCTAGTGCTAAGAAAACCAATTACTCCATTTCCCTTCTTTTAACGGTTATCTTCACAAAGAATATTTTTTTGATAATAATCTTAAAATACACTCGTCACTCTCTTCACTTAAAACAAATAATATTTTGAATTCTAATTGTTTAACTTTTCAATTAAAAATATAAAATTAAAACAAAAATTTCGATTGGCTTATTATTTTGACTTTTCTTTGATAAAATTTTATAATGTTCTTTGAAGGAGAATAAATTCTATTTTCCAGTACAGATTTTTTCTAAAATTTGTGATAAAAACATTTTAAGATTATTGTCAAGAAAATATTCTTTCTTAAAGAACCCCGTTACTTATCAAAAGAAAAAAAGTAATTCCAGAATTACAATTGTGTACATAATAGAGCTTCAAATATTAAAATTACGTACATAAGTAAAATTCGGGAATTACAATTATGTACATAATTTTAATTCCCAGAAATTTTTTATGTCATAACGTAAAATAAATTCAGAATTGATGAGACTTTTCCTTCGCCAGTAATCAATAAATCAAACAAAATCCTTTACTTCAACCAAACTGGCAGTCTTTATTTAAATAGCACAACGCGTTTCAACCGAGATTCCGGTCCTTATCAAGTGCGTATATCACATTAAAACGCTTGCAAAACACTTCATTGAATACAGTGTGGCAGCAAAGAGTCTACGAACTAAACAACAGTGAATATAAGTAATCTACGAAATAATTATAATAAAGGAGCAAAGAGAGCAACGCTTACATGTTTTGTGTGTCGATGGTAATAAAACGATTTACGTGTCATCTTTATGTGGTGTTTGATGGTGCGATCACCTCAGATAACGACGGACGACTGAGTGGAAAAACAAAGGCAGAGGTAACCGAAAGCGCTTACATTAAATTTATTATTTTGTTATAGATCACAGGAAGGTTGTCGGTGTCCTTCTGTAAATTGATAGTGTTGTTATCTTTTTTTATAAACACCATTTCGGCGATCTCTCTCTTTTTAAAATGTTTCTCGCTGTGTAGAACTTTGGGATTAGACCAATTAAAATCGTGATTACAAGAAGTCTTGTGCTTGCTAACGACGGAATGATTGTCAGGATGCTTTTATGGATGATTAATGGGGTGACTGGAATAAAAATTAATGTACCGTCCTGAGAATGTGGGTTTTCGGTACCAATTTGTTAACAAGTTTTCTCTATCTCTAATAACACTCACATCCAAAAAGCTAATAGAACCGTTAGTCTCAGTTTCGCATGTAAATTTTAGCCGCGGGTGATAGTTGTTAAAGGCGTCGAGTATGTCGTTTACTTTATCTCGTGGGATAATAGCAAATATGTCATCGACATATCTCCCGAAAATGGGAACCATGAAACTCAATAGCTCAAGACAATGCGTTTCGAGGTCATCTAACACGATATCTGCAAGGATTGGGGAAAGGGGAGAGCCCATAGGACTACCAAAAATTTGCTCATAAATAATGCCGTTAAAACTAAAGCTTTTTAAATTTTAAATTTATATATGAAGCTTATATATGAAATCGACTGTCTCAATTGTGATGCTCGTTACATTGGACAGACTAAGAGAAATTTGGAGACTAGAATCAAGGAACATCGTGCCGACATCAAAAAGCATCCTGACAATCATTCCGTCGTTAGCAAGCACAAGACTTCTTGTAATCACGATTTTAATTGGTCTAGTCCCAAAGTTCTACACAGCGAGAAACATTTTAAAAAGAGAGAGATCGCTGAAATGGTGTTTATAAAAAAAGATAACAACACTATCAATTTACAGAAGGACACCGACAACCTTCCTGTGATCTATAACAAAATAATAAATTTAATGTAAGCGCTTTCGGTTACCTCTACCTTTGTTTTTCCACTCAGTCGTCCGTCGTTATCTGAGGTGATCGCACCATCAAACACCACATAAAGATGACACGTAAATCGTTTTATTACCATCGACACACAAAACATGTAAGCGTTGCTCTCTTTGCTCCTTTATTATAATTATTTCGTAGATTACTTATATTCACTGTTGTTTAGTTCGTAGACTCTTTGCTGCCACACTGTATTCAATGAAGTGTTTTGCAAGCGTTTTAATGTGATATACGCACTTGATAAGGACCGGAATCTCGGTTGAAACGCGTTGTGCTTTTTAAATAAAGACTGCCAGTTTGGTTGAAGTAAAGGATTTTGTTTGATTAAATTCAGAATTAATATTTTGTCTAGACATAACTGTAATTCTGCATTTTCAATTATAGCTTAATAATAATTCGATGAATTATAAGTATGTCTAGACATAATAATAATTTCTTTTCTTTGAGTATCAATTTAATTTTGTAGAATTTTTATGATGGTATTAAATAGTAAAATGGCGTGCCGTATACGCACACGCAAAAGAATATCATTCTAGTGCTAAGAAAACCAATTATTCAGTTTTCTCTTCTTTTAAGTAACGATGATCTTTACAAAAAATGTTTTCTTGATAATAGTACTTAAAATAAATAATGTTCTAAATTCTAATTATTCAGTTCTTCAGTTAAAAATATAAAATTAAAACAAAAATTTGATTTGCTAATTATTTTGATATGAGAAGTCAAGCCTATGAGGGTCAGACGCAGATCACAGTGCGTAATATCAGATATAACTGATTTATTCGTCGTTTTGATACATTACATCGATCCGTACGTTTCGGCTCAGCTTTGAGCCATCTTCAGCGGTAGTTACAGAAATTAAGTTACACGTTTTCCGTACCGTATGGTGAGTTTACTGATTTAAAGTATCAGAAACATAGACCAATTGATTCATATCCGTAAATTTGTTCAATTAATGTTGAGATATTAAAAAGATCCTTTAGGAAACTCCCTATTCGGTCTGAAAAACGTGGAATACAGAGCCATGTACATAATGAATACTCTCTGCGAGAAGACTGGACGATCTTGTCGACACGACACACAATGATATTGTTGCGTGCGTGCCGCCCGGTATGCTTCGAGTCCGAGCTGAAGCGTGCGACGAGCCGTCTTTCCGAAATATTAGCAACGAGCTTGTTGATTTATTGATTTTTTGATTGGGTTGAAACAGCTGAGGATTTGATCTTGGGCTGCTGGACCGTGCGGACGTGATCCACACTCCTCTGTATCGCGAGCCTTTAATAAACATTGAGTTTGTTCTCTTTAATAACTGCAGTGTTGCTTTATTTCCGCGAGTGTCGGGAGTGTGAATGTGTGAGAGAGAACGAGTGATCTAACGAGCGACGCGGCGAGCGCAACAATATGAAAGGTCTTGCAAGAAGAGGCATGTCGTAGGTTAACACACCGGCGAGGATTATAACAAAGCACCATTTGACACCGTCACAATATTGCATGTACCAATAGTAAAACCCCGATTTGCCAACGACCAAAGTTCATGAGCATGGATTACAATTTGCTCAAAACCGTGACATGCATGATGCAAAAAATCCGTCATTTTGAGACGGTGTCAAATGGTGCTTTGTTATAATCCTCGCCGGTGTGTTGACCTACGACATGCCTCTTCTTGCAAGACCTTTCATATCATTGCTGTGCATGTGTCGTGTCGATAAGATCGTCAAGTCTTCTCGCAGAGAGTATTTATTATGTACAGGGTGTATCAAGACGATACAGAGCGGTACGGCGGGTTGCCTATTCGAGCAGTAGGAATAATACGGGCTACCTGCCCCGGGTGCTCCGAGGGGGGAGCGGGGGGGGGGGGAACTCGACGGCGAGGGGGTCCGCGGGGAGGGGGGAAAGGTGTCCGCGTTCTAGGGCGAGGGGGTCCGCGGGGAGGGGGGGGGCGAGCGTGTCGGGACATGTTGTTTATTAAATATTTATAAACATATCGTTGACAAAGGGGGTGCCGCCGAGGGGGAGGGGAGGGGGAGGGGGATGGTGTCCGCGTTTTAGAGCGAGAGTTTGAGGGGGAAGGGGGGGGACGTTCGCGTTTTCGGCGCGGAGTATTACAAAGGCTAACGGGCGCCGTTCGGGTGCTGGAATTTTACCGGTGAATATAAACAAAACAACTTGTCTGTGCAATGATCTCACCCCTGTAGAATATGCGAGCCGCAATTCGGTTACGACGCGTTCACGTTTTCGGCGCGCCGCGGGGATGGGGGTCCAACGATCACGTCGGTCCGCGTGACGTCACACGGCGCGCTCGCTCCCGACCCCCGTTGTCTCTCCCCGGTTCGCGCGCTTCTCGTTCGCGTTTTTTTCCTCGCGCGTGGTCTCTCTCGCTCCCGTCCCCCCGTTCGCGTTATCTTTTCTTCGCGCGCTTCTCGTTCGCGTTTTCTCTCCCTCGCGCGGATTTTACTTAATAATTAGTATTCTATAATATAATAAATAATAGTGAAGGAAATTATAAAAAACCGAATCCTCACCATATTAAAAAGTCGGATCTCGTGCACCGGCACGTTATTGACCCATATCCACTACAAGATAAAAAAATAGTTAATTTTATTATTATACAGTTATGTGGATTGTTGCTTGCGTGCCGCCCGGTATGCTTTTCAAAAAATGTTACGCCCGGTATGCTTTTCAAAAAAATGTTATGCCCAGGCCGACGTTGAGTCCGTGACTCTTCGGATTTCTCTCTCACACTTATTCACACTCGCGCACTCGCGAAAATAACGGGCGACACGCACGCAACGGTATTAGATATACATACCCCGATGGCGGGGTGAACAATTTGTATAAAATGTTCGATTCTATTAAATCTCTCCATTTTTTTCTTATATATTCTTTGCTCGCGAACGTTCACTACTGACAGTACTGACCGACTGACTGTAGAGGACTACAGAGGACCGAACCAGAGCTCAGAGAAAGGTAATTAAGATAAAATATATCTCGCACTACAATGGCGAGGATCCGTCGGAGCATCGATACCATATGCGAGCGTCGCCGGAGCGTCGCTTCACAGTTTACGATATACGATACCTTAAATTTCAAGTGGCCTGAGTTCTATAGAACGTCGCATATACGGCTCGAATGGAAATGCGTGTGAAGAAATTATGTTGTGAATTATACTTAAAAAATACATTTTTTATTCTTCTTCTTTTACATATTTTTTTGTTTTTTACATACTACGGTAGCGCACTAAAAAATAAAGCTGCGAGCTCACAATCGACGAGCTGATGTTTATCGAAGGCGTCGCTATCGCGTATTACACTCAATACTTGCGTAGGATCCGTTACAGTGGACGCGATTTTTGAGAATTGCGAGAACTTGACATCGACCGTCTCGACAATTCTACTCAATCGATGGAACATCGCGTTGATGCACATATCAAGATCGAGCATACGGTGTAACGTTGATTCGACCATCGTTAAGCGTACGTTTAAAGATTCGAGACGTACGAGTTTGACACCGTTAATCGTACAAATTCTCAATGTTAGCGGTCCAACGCTTATAAAATCGCACGTATTTTTACAACATCGAAGGAAATTCTGAATGTTTCAGTCGTTGTTCGTAGAATCCCTTCCACGTTTCGTGGGACAGTATCAATTCCGTTCCTCGATGATCTCCTACGGCGATTTCCACGTAACTCGGTAGACCCACGTTGACGCCAATTTCGAGGAATTTGTATCCCGTAGCCGTCAACGCGTATCGTCTGCTGAGTATACGAACCGCGCGACGCTCCAACGAAACGCTATAGAAAAAAATAACGAAATTAGTAATTTAAAAAATACAATTTATAATTTGCAATTTATAATTTACAATTTTAAAAAACATAAAGCTTTATAAAAAAACGAAAACTTACTTGTTACATTTGTTCTCGTACGATGGAGTTTCATCATTGTGAATGGGTACGTAATAATTCATGCGTCTACTGCCACCGCTGCTGCTGCTTCCTTCAGCGGAATACATTCTTTCTCTCGGTTATGGAGAAGCGGACCGTTGATGCAAGCGACCGACGCAAGACTGATCGTCGTTATAAAATTAATCGAATATACGCGGCAACCAAAACTATGATGAAGGAGGGGGAAATTAATGTTTCTGGAACGCGCAATCAGCGCTCTGAAATTTTTAGGAGAGGGGGGGCTAAGGTAGGATTGTTTTATTAAGACGTATACCCCCCCCCCCTTTCCGCATGACATCAACCGCGAAACATGTTCAGACATGTTCAGACCCCTCTCGAGTTAGAATTCGTCACGTATACTTATTCTTTAATGTTGTATACTATCAACTAATGGGGGGAAAGGAAATAAAACATAGTAAAATTTACACATACGTATAAAATTTATTTTTTTAAAATCCCAATTCTCCTGGCGTCGCGACCACCAGTTAAATATTTTTAATACATTTTGCAACGCGCAATTCTTAACGTGTTTTCCGCATCGCATAGTATTGGTAGCATCTAGAATATTCAAAAATTCGATATCTTCGTAATCCGCATCCAGAGTCTCGATGTTTAGGTTTTTTCTCGCTTTATTCTCAAGCAGATCCACCAGCTATTCCTGTTTCTGGCATCCCTTGACGTACACGAGAGTCGGCATTTCGTCGTCGTCGTCGTTGTCCTCTTCCTCACCGAGCACGGCTGACGTAATTAAACGCTTCACCTTGCTGTACGGCACGTTTCCGTCTTCCCATCGTAATCCATGGTGATTGCGAATCAACCAGGAAGCGCACAATTTGTCGGATTTTGTGAGGAGATTCCACGGCATGGGGCATGTAAAGATGTAATGCGCCAGAACGACCCCGTTTCTCAGCACCGCCACCTCCTTCACGACAAATTTCATCCCGACGACGAAACCTTGCAGGTCCACGAACGTTGGTGCAGACATGGAGAAATATCTCTCTCTTCGATGCGTGAATCGAGAGGAATGACGCGCGTTTCGCGACACTGTGATTTATATCCTGCTCCCCTTTTTCCCTCTCATAAATTTGTATCGGGAGTGAAAGAGAGAGAAAATTTTCGTCGACGTTGTCGCGAACACTCAGACTATTTTGCGCACTACGTTGGTCAACGGATTGTACTCGATCACGCGATCGTGTATGATGAGACAGTACGCGGAGGTATTCGGCGGTACGTTCTCCATGCAATCGAATTCTATTCTGACATCCACGGTGGCGTTTTTGACGGATTCGTTTTGTCGAGAGCAATCGATGATCACGAACGGGCCGTTACGTAGAAAAGTCGAAACGGTGAGACTCGGCTCGAGATATTCGTATCCGTAATAGCCCTTGCAGAAACGCGCGTACATATCGTACAGAATCGCCCATCTGTGTTTGCCAAAGTCCAAATTCAGATCGTCGTACGGATAGACTTCCGAGTTTAGGTAGAGTTTCACGTTGGTCAATTTGCAGTCGTCGAATCGGCTCGTGTCCGCGGACATGACGTTCTTCCGACCCGTCTGCAGAGCGAAAACGACGTATCGCGGTTTCTCGAGCTGAGTCGCGGTCTTAATGGCCCACGAGTGCTTGGTCGTGTTCTGCAACAGGGGATACTCGTACAGCATTTCGGATACATGTCGGCGGTCGAAGATTGCCGAAACTGTCGAAATACATGACTCGATCTTCCCTCTTCGCGTACGCTACCCAATGAGTACCGGGACCCGCTGCATCGTCCAAATTTACGATACCGCTCTCGTTTCGACGTACACCGCCGATCGGTAACGAATCACGCATGAAGACACCTCTGAAGAACGGTACGCGCATACGCCTTGCCAGTCGATTCAATTGTACGTTAGTCGTAATACCCGCGGGCATATTTAACGTCTTTTTGACGTTTTTTTTTTATTTTTGACGCTACTCCTCGCCCGCGTTTGTGCGGACCGAGATACAGCCCTCGTCCATATTTGTACGGAGCGAGATAAAGTCCGCGACCTTCTACGGCGCGATTATGACGTTGCATCTCTTCCAGCTGACGCCGCGCGGCTTTGTTATCGTTCACGGCCTTTACGACTCCCGCCGCTCCGCCGGCCAACGAGCCGAGAACTCCCAACAACGGTAGAATCAGCAATACGCCGCCTCGTTTCGCCGCCGGAAGTATCCGTTTTTTTTTCGTCAGCCTTTTCCTCGTTTTCATTTTTTTCGTTTTCAAACCCATTCCGAGCTTCGTCTTAGCTTTCATGGTCACCCAGACGGCTTTAGCGGCAGCTCTTTCTCCGAGAGTCGAATCTCTCGCGGTAATGCGTTTTCGCGCTTCCGCAGCAAGTACCTCGTCCGCCGCGTGTCTCTCGGCGAGATCGCGGTTACGCGAATAGGCTATGTCGTGCTCGCGACACGCCGCGTCCAATGAATTAATACCTTGATCCCCTCTCGCCAATCGTTCTTGTAAACGAGTTCCCGGACCGCAAAATTGATAGCCGGGAATGTGTAATTTAAACGGAAGTGCGTTTATCGCGCGATTTAACAGGCCTCCACCAATTTTTTTCGTTGACATTCGCCGCAATCTTTTATCATTGGCGCGGGACCGTCGATGTGCGTTCGCTGCCACGGTTGATTGTAATGTTCGTAACAGCGACGATATGTCTGAACCTCCAAATCCGCCCTCATATGTTCCGGAAGCTTGTCCCACACGTAGTGTACGTGATCGCTGCACGTTTGCAGCAGAACGGCTTTCGGCACAAATTGCAGCTGTTCGGCGCTCAAGTTGCGAATATCGGAAGGTCTCGACAGTAGGACGAACATTTTTGCTACTGAGCGATTCGCGGTTCCGCTCGCCTATAAATAGGCGTTTGAGTCAGCCAGAGAGTCGGCAGTGTGGAAAAAAATGAGATTCGTGCGACAACCGTTGGCGATTCGCGTGACGAATTGCGACGACAGATTACGGTCGATGGGGGGCAACGCGGAGAAACGCAAGCACGGTACGATGTTACACTGAGAAAAAAAAATCGTAGATTCAAAGAAATATTATTTGATTCAACTAAATGCAGCGGTCACGGACTGTCAAGCTAACATTTGTTAATTCAAAAAATATTATATTGAAATAAATTCAGAATTTCTTGATATTACTCACGTATATTTGATTTAAATATATTAATATTTGCATTAAACAAATCACTACAACTAAACAAGTTTAGTCAAATTAACGACATTTTTTTCTCAGTGTACCAAGGACGTAGCTTGCCGCGCGATCATTTGCGGCCCCTCGAATTGCGGTAAAACCAACGTTTTGATAAGCTTGCTGGAAAGTCCGCATGGTGTACGTTTCGAAAACGTGTACGTGTACTCGAAATCGCTGCTACAGCCGAAATATCGATATCTGGAGAATTTATTGACATCGATCGACGAAATCGGCTACTTTACGTTCTCCAATAACAGTGACGTCATTCCACCGAGCGACGCGCGTCCAAACTCGATCTTCGTCTTCGATGACGTGGCGTGCGACAAGCAAGACGCTGTGAGAGAGTATTTCTCAATAGGCAGGCACTCGAGCGTCGACTCATTCTATCTCTGTCAGACGTACGCGAGAATACCTAAACATCTGATACGCGATAACGCGAACCTGCTGATCCTGTTCAAACAGGATGGTACCAATTTGAAACACGTGTACAACGATCACGTGAATACCGACATGTCGTACGACGAATTTTGCTCGTTGTGCCACGATTGTTGGCAACAAAAGTACGGATTCGTAGTAATAGACAAGGACAGCGCGCTTTCGAACGGCCGATACAGAAAAGGATTTAACGTGTTCGCGATACCGCAAAAGCGATCAGTCGTTGCCGATACCTCGTCGGAGGTGAAACGTTAGCGATCGACGCTCCGCTTTTTTTCCACGATGGCCGCGATCGACGGGAGCGAGAATATTCGCGAACGCGAGAAGATCGTGAAAGAGATTGCGAAGACGAGTGATTCGATTCGCAAGAAACTTCGCGCTTTGAAGACCGGTAAGATCGAGAAGGACATTGAGTTGGACACGCACTTTAAGCCTCTCATCGGGCCATTGCAAAAGATCGTCGACAAACCGAGCTTGATCGCGGTGAAGAAGGAGGAGCCGGAAAGCGTTGCTGACGCGGGGATGGAAACGTTACCCGTTCAACAGCGCGGAGAGAAGGAGGAGTTTGCTACTCCGGATGCTGCACCGAAGAAAAAGAGGGAACGGTTAAACTTTTGGTCAGATCTGTCATCGTCGACACCGCGTAAATCTAATCAATCGAAACGATCGAAAGTACTACCGATAACTTCTACACCGGTAACCTCTACATCGACGCGAGCCGTGCAACGTACAAGTCCCGAATTCCTCGAAGATGTGGATGTTTTCGAAACCACGGACGACTCGATCGAGACGGCCACTCAAAAGCAGTTGCAAACGTCGGAGGGTCGAAAATTTTTTGTAGAAACGATAGAAGATAAGTTGGGTCCACTGAGCCGATTGTACATCGCGAGCGTTTTGGGCGCCGATTCGACGATAGATACCGTGTACGGTGTTTATCTCGGCAAGAATGAATTGTTGCTCGGTAATAAACGTTTTGACGTGGACGACGCGGATAATATAATTAGCGGTGACAAACGATATATCGGCACACCTGGTATTTATGAGTTGATCTTCAAGAAAGCACCCGATGATAAGCTCTACACGGAGGCGGACATGCAAAAGTACAAGGACATACTGGTGTGGACGAGTGCTCATAAATACAAGCACGATCCTGGCGAGCGAGTAATGGGCAACAAGGGATTCAAGTATCAATCGATAATCTCACCGTTGATATCGACCAAACCCAAGAAGAAAAAATCCGGAAAGGGATTATTCGCGCCTCGCGCGATGACGCTAACCGACAATAAGATCGACTACGTGCACTGGGACGACCCCAACGAGCTGGTGGATCGTCTGCGATTGCTTGACGCTTCGCGTCAAGCTGGCAACAATGCTCACGACAACGAGATCATGTCGATCATCGAGGAACTTCGCGAAGCCGGGCTTATTATAAATTAAACGGTGCAACAGCGATCCGTTCAATCAGCGTCGAAATGCCGATCAACAAATTTGGATTGTTCGAGCACAGCGGAGACGCGACAAACTCCATTTCGCACCATCGGTGGAGCGGATTAATGAGAAATTTTGTGCGCAATAACGCTCTGTGTCGCACCGCCACGGACTTTGACGCAAGGTCGCGCAAGATTCGTCGCGTAGCGCAACCTGAGACAGACGGTGACGCGGTTAACAAACTATACGTGGATCGGTGCGTTAAAAGTTTGACAGATCAACAAAAAGAGTCAGACGAGAAACTTGCCTCGTTCGAGAAGGACGTGCGAGCGTTACAGACTGCGGTAAACGCGCTTCAGCGTACGAACATCGTTAGATTGGAAACGGCTAATGAACGATGAAGAAACGGTTCAGCAGAAACGACTATCGAAAGGCGACGAGTAAAGAGAAGCAACGGTTAATTGACAACGGCGACGAGCAGCAACGAACGATTCGAGAACGGTTGTCGGACGGCTGTCTTACGGTTCGAGAACGGTTGTCGGACGGTTGTCGAACGGTTCAAAAACAGCTCAGTAACGATTACGAGCGGAACTACGTGACAGGAAAGGCTACAAACGGCTAAAGAACGTCGACGACGACGATGAGTGGTAAGAAGCAGTTAACTGACGACGACGACGAACAGCAACGAACGATTTATGAACGGCTGTCGGACTACTGTCGAGCGGTTCACGAATGGCTCAGAAGCGGTTACGAACTGTTCAGAAGCGGTTATGAACTGTTCAGAAACTGCTACGAACGATGCAGAAACGGCGACAACGAAACATGACATCGCTAAAATCCGATGTACGTAAAAATATCGAAAAGCGGCGGTTGGTGGACGAACTGCATGCACCGGCGAGAAGAAATTTTCCTCGCAGACACGTCATAGTGCGAGGGTACGATGACCTGTGGCAGGCTGATATCGTCGAGATGCGTCCGTACTCACGTTTCAACGGAGGCTACCACTACATACTTACCGTCATCGATGTGTTGTGCAAGTACGCGTGGGCCGTGCCGCTCAAGGGTAAAGGCGGCAGCGAGACAGCTGACGCTATCGCTGAGATCATTCGACGCAGCGGGAGGTGCCCTAGTAATCTACAAACCGACATGGGGAAGGAATTTTACAACACCGACGTGCAACGTCTCGTGAGAAAACACGGCATCAATCATTATTCCACGTATTCGGTGTTGAAGGCGTCGGTCGTCGAGCAATTCAATCGTACGTTAAAGAACGACATATGGAAGATGTTTACGCTCAATGCAAACTATAAGTGGGTCGACGCCTTGCCGCGACTCGTGTCGGATTACAACGCGCGAAAGCATCGAACCATCGGCATGCGGCCCGTCGACGTTACCCCCGCGAAAGCCGAAAGACTCTTGGCTACCGTATACAGCGCGATAAAGATCGCTGGTCCGGCAAAATTCAAAGCGGGTGACTCGGTGCGCGTTAGCAAATACAAAACAATTTTCGAAAAGGGTTACACGCCGAATTGAACCACCGAGGTGTTTAAGATCGTTAAAGTGCAGCGTACCAATCCCGTAACCTATCTACTCGAGGACTATCGCGGAAAATCCGTCGCTGGGGCGTTCTACGAGCACGAGTTGCATCGCGCGACTTATCCGGACGTGTATCTCGTGGAGAAAGTACTGCGCAAGAGAGGTGATGAGGTTTACGTTAAATGGTTGGGATTCGATGGATCGCACAATTCATGGATACACAAGGACAATGTTATTTAATTCGTGCAAACTGTATTTTTATTCTTAATATAAAAATAATACATGTAAAGTGTTTGAAATATGAAATACATATAAAGTATGTAAAAAATATGAAATACACATGTGTAATATCTTTATTAATATCCTTTCCAATATTGTAATATAATATATGCACAATACATTCATGCGTTATACGACAGACATACGTTACACTACTACTACTATATTACGTTACATACATATACTACTGCATACGTCATACTATTACATACATCATACATACATCATACATACATCATACATACATCATACATACATCATACATACATCATACATACATCATACATACATCATACATACATCATACATACATCATACATACATCGTACATACATCGTACATACATCATACATACATCATACATACATACATACATCATACATACATCATACATACATCATACATACATCATACATACATCGTACATACATCGTACATACATCATACATACTTCATACATACATCATACATACATACATACGTTACAAAGGTATTTTAAAATGTCCCCAAGGCAACGTATCGGTCGAATCGGGAATAATGTATCTTTTATCGTCGTATGGACTCAGAGCGATTTTTGTTTCGGACACGGTGTACACCTCGTGCGACTTCGATCGTATACAGGACTGCCGTCGAGTCATTTCGATCTCATCGTTCAAACACCTCGTGTAATCGTCGAACGTTATAGTACGCGCTACGACGTTATTCTTCACACCTTTCGCTTTTTTACAATCTTTTTTACCATCCACCCTCAACGCGTACATCTTCGCCCTGAGTCCGACGAATCGGTCATGATCGCGCCGTTATTCTCGTCCTTCATCAAGCCCGGCACCTTTTTGTTCTCGAGCGGTATACCGTACGCGTTATCTACCGCGTAATCGCTCGTGTCGAATCTAGCGATATCGCGTTTCACGTTCTCATACACATCCTCGCACTCGATGTGATATATAAGGCTGTCCGTATCGGTGTACATAATTCTACACATGTCGCCGTACAGGGGAGACATGTACTCGTGATGAAATTCGTACAAGCAGATTTTCGATACGTCGAGAATGCACATGCCGACGTAAATAGGTTTGTCGAATTTAACCTCGAGTTTTCGCAGTTCAACGGCTATCAGATTTTCCGAAAACACGCTCCGGCTGTGAAAATTTGGTTTCGAGATCAGTGCCTCCGCACCGTATCTACCGTCCCACTTTGTTAATAATTTTACGTCAACGTGATTGCGTACATTCTCCATTGTTTTCCCGAAAACTGCGTTGTTCATCAATTTATATAAATTTTTCTCAAAATTGTTTTTGGCCTGTGTTCTAAATTTCGTATTGAGCTCGATGTAAGTGCGGAGCCACGTAGATTGAGCGAATTGCAATACGCGATATATCTTTGTGACGCGAAGACCGTGGCGCGTGCACTGCTGTAGGTTGCGGTAGTGTATGACGTAACGCTTCTTATCGTATAGCGTCGCGAGAAGTTTGTCCTGGCGTTTTCCGGGTTTATCGCGCGTTGGGCAGAACGGTAGGTCAGCGTGCGCGTCATGTTTATCCTGTGGATACTCTAGATCGACTTCGAGAATGTAACCCGTGGGCGAATCCAAAGCGATCGCGCTAAACTCGAAATTTGAAACGTCTTCGACCCATCGAAACTCCGCGTAGGGCAGTGGCTGACACATCGCCCAGCCGTACAAGTTGTTTACATCGAAGTACATCAAATACGAAGACGGTTTCGATGAATCGTACAACTGCATGTACTTGTTGTTGGCCCGCGCGTATCTGCCTGAACATTGACTCAGACCACCGCGTATACCGCGTTCGATGAACGTAATCATGTCAATGTCGGTGAGCAGTTCGAAATTGATACACGTATACTTCAACATAGCGTCCCATGTGAAACCTGGCAAAGTGTAGTAGTACGCGGGATCGAGTCCGTAACTCGCGATACAACTGTCGCGGAAATTTTCAAAAACGTCGGCCAACAGCAAGACATCGGTTTTGAGGTATAGATCGCTGTATTCGCCCAAGGTTCGAACGGAGAACCGTCGCCAGACGTTCGCGGCGTGCTCGTAATCGCTCTCGGATACGGTGTCACCGGTCAAGGAACTGTAAAATGAGTCGCGCGGTGGTAAACACGTGTCCTCCAGCTTGTCCATACAATCCACGTATTCGTACGGAAAGACACCCTTTCGGGTCAAAAGATCAAAATCCTCGGTCGATAATTGTGAAAATTGAGAGCGTACAATTTTTAACTTATCTCTGCATAGAAAAGATGCTAATTTATCGAGGCTGCTACTCAAAAATTTATACGAATCGATAAACCGTAATTTTATGTCGCTTCGCGAATCTGATCTGTCGGCGGTATCTTTAACGTGTTTTGTGAACAATATGTATTTTTCTTTCGTGATTGGAAGTAAGTCTACATGTCCTTCGTACGCTGTAGCTATCTCCGTGATAATAAAATGCGCGTCATAGCCCGATAGATTGTGAAAAATTATTGGAATGCAATGTGAATCTTTATAATTTAGATTACAGTTGGAATGCGCGGGACCTCTGTATCGACCGGTCAAGTGACAATGATCGCGTACTCGCACGTGGTCTGGCTCGAACGGTTTTTCGCACACGTGACAGTGCGTTGCGCTGTTAAACTTTTCCCACTCGTCTCGCGTGAAATCCGCCATGGGTACATTCTCGGACAAGATAGCCTTTACGTCGCACAGTGAAGTATTTTATAATAAAGTTGGCCAAAATTATTTTAATAGTTTTATCGACATAAAATAAACTTTTACTCAGTAAATGATGATCAATAACAATTTATTTAATATTTATTCTAATGTAAACACATATTTACTATAGACTAATAATATTGATATTAATAATTGAAAAAGTTCGTCTTCCAGAGCAATAAGTTTGTCATCTGTCAATCGTTCAGTACTTTTCTTAAGTATTTGATAAAGCTCTCTTCTGGTAAACTCTAAAAAAACAAATATATAATATTTTGATACAAAAAAACAGTAATATTTAAACGCATTTTAAATACATTCGGGGATAAATGTGGAAGTTTGTTTTGTTTCAATAGGTTCTTAAAAAGCTAAATTTTAATTATTTTCAAAGTTTAGCACTCGACAACGCCCGACACATAACCTAAAATATTGAGAAAAATGTATTATAAACTAAGAGTGCATGAGAGTACCATTTTGTAAGAATACATACCTTTACATTGTTCATCCATTATCAAAATTACAACACACACTCATAAATTTTGTTCCAAATTCGTACAAAATACTCAGTAGCATGAATAATGAAAAAACAATATTCCTTAATTCAACAATTGGCCATTTTTGAGACACCTGTGCGGCGCAATGTAGAGTGTGACATCACTGACACTTTTTTTTTAGATTTTTCAACTATCCAGAACACCAAAAAAAAAGATTTTTTCTATGTTAAATACAATTCATATTTTTGAATTTTGGCCAGGTTTTTAAAATAAATACTCCTATGTGCGTCGTGTGCTAAACGTCTTAGTTCCTCGGCGAACCACGCGACGCAATCTTTATCGCGACGAAACCGATACATTGATAACGAGTCATCGTACGAGCATCGCACGTAGTATCCTATGCTAAATACCTGATGATGTTGAAACCTGAACGTGGGCGTTGTCGAATCCGCATCCGTCTTCTCGAGGGTACATTCCAGGTCGGCGTACACGACATATGGAAGTCGTTCCTTCCTGTTGTGATTTTTAAAATTCAACCACTTGTCGTCCTCGCTCGGTAGTCGGATTGCGCAGTTGTTTATCTCTCGACAGTCTACTCCGTGGGCTTCCAATTTCTTGCTGGTGTAGAAATAGTGCAAACATCTGCAAAAAAGAAAAAACACAATTTTTGTAAATTTTTTTATATTAAAAATAATTTTTTTTTTTTTTATTAAAAGGAGTATAGGTACTCACCGATCACAAAAGTATTTCCGACTATGGTGGATGCTCAATTGCGAGCTAACGAGGCGGGATAGATTTTTTATCCACGCGAAATGTCCCACGTTGTCGTCTCGCGGGTCCTGCACGTACAACAGATTTACGTGTTTGTCCATCTTCCGGTCAGTGAGTCGTATCGGGAGAACGTTCGGCGTCTCCTCTCCCTCGATGGCGTACACATTGATGGAGATGTCGTTGAGTCGTTCGAACCGTTTAATTTGTTTCAAAGTCATTGGAAACTCAACGCCTTGTAAATTTAATATTGTCGCGTAATGAGGGTACGAGGATTCCCGTTCTGAATGTCTTTCAGCTGGATGTAGAGCAGCCACCACCGACCACGCAAAGCACGCATTGTCCATCGATTGCACGTTGATCCAGGGTTGGCAAAAAACATGTTTTTTTTATTTTAAACAAAAAACATTGGTTTTTTTGTTTAAAACAATGTTTTATGTTTTATTTGTGTTTTAAACTAAAGGTATAAAAAAAACATGTTTTAAACAAAACACATTTTTTAAACAAGCAAAAAAACACTTAATAGCTTTGATCTATGCAAGATTTAAAATATGTGCGGAGCATCCATAAGTAATAATGTCATAGCGTTTTTTATTGGCAGAACTAGTGCGCACTCAGTGCACGTTAAAGCCGTTGTACACTGATTTAATTTTTAATATTTAATGTAAAATGCAAATATTTTGATTAATAAAATACCCAATACATATTTTGCCAAATAGTACAATAAAGTATAGAGGCTTTCGTGATTTAACCCGTTTATATTAAATATACACTTTACGTTGATTTGTGTACGACGGCTAAGTGCGCACCAGTTCTGCCAAAAAAAAACGCTATCAGGAATATCAGGAATTAAATTTTTAGCTAGCGTAGCATTAAACTGTAAATATATAAATAACGTTGCCAAAATTTAAAAAATTGAAAACGCTAACGGCGGAGGCTGTGAGAAATAAGGCGCGCCGTTAAGCCCGGTCTACATAGGCCGCAGTTCGCAAAACGCAAGACACACGCACAGTCTACATGTCAATCTAACCTCTCTGTGTATAGAGAGATAAAACAGGCCGCTATTTGGAAAGAAATAAGAGAAGACCAGAGATCGAAGAAAAAAAGCAGATAGTGGGATAGTGAATGTGTAAGACTAAGGAGAAAAGCACGAGAAAAAGTTAAAACTAGTTAAATGGAGAAAGGGAGAAGTAGATAAAAAGAAGTACAGTCTAAAGAAAAAAGAATATGAGGAGAAAATAAAAGAGAAGAAAGAGATAGAAAGAGAGAGAGTTATAAAAGAGACGAGAGAAGCAACTAGCGAGAAGGAAGTATGGAGATTTATAAACAGAGAAAGAAAGGGTAGAAAAAGGTTTGCGAAGAAATAACGGAGATGCAATGGAATAAACACTTCATGGAGCTATTGGAAGGAGTAACTGTGAAACCGCGTGAAAAAGACAGGAAAGGAGAAGAAAGAATGGGTAGCAAAGAAGAGCAGGAAAGAATAAGAAAAGAGGAAGTGGAAAAAGTAATTAAAGAAATGAAAGAAAAAAAGCAGCAGGTACGAATGGATTGTCAAATAAGGTATGGATATATGGAGGAGAGAGATTAAAGGAAAAAATACGGGAGGTATGTGATACAGCATGGAGGACAGGAGAAATAGCAGAAGACTGGAAAAAAGGTATAATAGTAAAGAAAGGAGAAGGAAAAGAAGCATAAGATTACAGATGGGTGACATTAATAAACACAAGCTACAAAATATACGCGGCAATTTTGGCGAAAAGATTAGAGAAGAAGGCGAAAGAAAGAAGAATATTACTATAAACACAGGCAGGGTTCAGGAAAAGAAGGGGTACAATGGAGAATATGTACGCACTGAATTATGTAATTGGAAAGGCTGTTAGCAAAAAAAGAGGGAAGTTAGTGATCAGCATTTATTGATCTGAAAGCAGTATTCGACTCCGTGAACAGAGAAAAAATTTGGGAGGTACTGAAAAGAGAAGAGATTAGTGAACAGCTGAGAACTAGGATAGAAGATCTGTACGAAGAGACAAGAAGCGTGGTAAGAGTGAAAGGAGAAAAGGGATCATGCTTCTGGACGGTCAAAGGAGTCAGACAGGGATGCTCGCTGAGCATTATGCTCTTCATACTGCTGCTGGCAAACTTAGAGGAAACAATGAGGAGGGGGCAAGATGGAGGCGTGGTAGTAGGGAGAATAAAAATTTGGACGTTAGCATACGCAGACGATGTAATAGCTATAGCAGAGGACGAAGAGGAGATGAAGAGGATGATGAAAAGACTGGAGAAATATTTCAACAGAAAAAAGCTGAATGTAGGGAAAACAAAGATAATGAGATTCAGGAAAGAAGGAGGTAAAATGAAGAAAATGGAATGGAAATAGAAGGGAGAAAAAATAGAGGAGGTAAAAGAATTCTGCTACACATTCCAAAAGAACGGAGGACAGGAGGCGCATATAAACGAAAGAGTAAGGAAAGCTACCATAGCAATGAGACAGGTTTGGGAAATAGGAAAAAGGTTATTTGGAGGAGACTGGATAAGAAGAATTAAGTTATACAATTCGCTGGTAGCAAGCATAGCTTTATATGGAGCAGAAGTGTGGGGATGGAAAGAGAGAGAGAAAATAGAAAGAATGCACGAAAGGTATATAAGGTGGACATTGGGCCTAGACTGGAGCACACCCGAATACATGATAAGGGAGAAAACCAAGAGGGACAGAATGAGAGTAAGTGCTGGTAAAAGGGCGATAAAATACGAGGAAAAACTGGAAAGGGGAGAGAGAAATAAGTTTGCAAGAGAATGCTGGAAAGAAATAAAAGGGAATGGGAAAGGAAGGAAAAGGCAAATTGGGAAGAAGAGAGAAGGAACTTCTATGAAAAAAAAAAGGATATGCAACTGACGAGATAGAAAGGAAAAGAGGAAATGGCTGGAGCAGTATAGAGGAGATAACAAGAAAAGACAAAGACATTCAGAGTCAAGAGAGAGATGAAAGAGTAAGAGAGTCTAGATATAACAGGTGGTACAGGGAGATAGCAGAAATCAGAAGGCCAGAATACCTAGAGAAAAAAGGGAAAGAGATCATAATCAGGATAGCAAGATTTAGGCTAGGTAATGAGATGAGAGGTAGAAGATATGGGGAACCAATAGAGAAAAAGCTGTAGAATATGTGGTGCAGAACCAAAGACATGGGAACATGTGTTAAAACGGTGCACAAGAGGAGAGGAGGAGGAGAAGCCAGAAGGAATTGGCGAGAAGATCATAAGGATACTGAATAGTAAAGGAGAGGGAGAGAAATGGATGGCAGAGCTGGAGAGAAGAAGAAGGCAGGCTAATACAGCGGCAAGTCAGAAAGTTTAGAGAATAATACAGATGATTTTTGTTGAAGACATAAGCGGAAGGTATTAGCTGCAAAGAGAAAGGAAGAGAGCGGATTGAGAGTGAAAATGGACGAGGACAAGTCGGTGGAAATGAGGGTAAGAGAAAGAGAGGAGAAAGAAAGGAGAAAAGAAAGGAGAGGAAAGCGGGAGGCCCCAAAGAGGACCGCGGAGAAAGAAAGAACGAAAAGGATGGAGGAGAATCTCCGTATGGATACGGACAAGGACAAAGCAGATAGGAAGAAAAAAGAATAGGAGAAAAGGATGGAAAGGAGAGATAAAAGGAGATAAAGAGAGAAGCATTAAAGGAGAGGAAGGGGGGAAATGAGATGTGAGATCGTTCAATGACCAAATCGGGGAAAGAAGAAATAAGAAAAATTAAATTAATAATATAAAATGTACATAATTAATAATTGAATGTATAATGTATATGATTTTATTTGTATAGCAGAAATTGTAAAGGTTTTTGGGAACATTTTTAGTGAAAAAAAAAACGCTTTTTCAACCTCGGAAGAGGAGTAAAATAAAGATTAATTGAATATATTAAATATCATTAACTACAACTACGAACTACTGACCTGCTACCTGCTATACACTATTAATTTAAAATGCTAAAATGTACCTGCTATGTACTATTATTTTAAACTGCTAAAATGTAAATGTAAAGTTAATCAATATTTACTAAGTTAAGTAGTCTTTATTGTGATGACTGTTATTTAGTATCTAAAAATAAATATTCTGCTAAAATAATAGAATAATACCCATCTTATCATTTTTAATTTTTATTTTAGTATATATATTTTTATATTTATATGCTACATAAATGATATAGATAAAAAACTAAATAAAAGTTTAGTTTTTTTGCAATTTTTTTAAATAATCACATGTTTTTAATTGCAGTGTTTTAAACAGTAGTTTAAAACTGTTCAAAACAAAAATGTTTAAAACAGTGTCCACTGTTTTAAATCAGTTTTAATCAAACAGTTTTAAACAAATTGTTTAAAACATACCAACCCTGCGTTGATCACCGCTTTCTTCGATTTAATTTTTTGCGGTAAATTGACGTAACATCCCGCGTGCAAAGGATTGTATTTGTTTACGTTCACAGTCAAATTGAGTATACGCGACAACGCCCACCCGCTATCGCGTTCCTGAAACTCTTCGAGGGACAATAAAGTAGGCTCGATAACGTGTCGCTCGTACCACTCGCGCAGATCGGACCGATCGGACGAACGAAAGAGTTCGCAGTTTCTCGTGTTGACACTTTTGTTCGCACGTTTGTCACCCGTCACGAACTCACCGTTGAACACAGTGTTTATCTTTACATTTGCGTGTCTTTGCATGACGTTCCACACATGATCGAGCACGATGTCTGTAGCATCTTCGAGAAATTGTCGCGGTTCGATGTGATTGGTATTTATTACCGCACCGGCCAATACGCGGTTTTCGAACGCGGTATCGATCTCTCGCCAAACGAGACTTTTCGGGTTATCGTCACTACTGCCCGCCGCGTACTCACCACCGATATGTACGAACCGTCTCTGTAATAGAGTCTTCGCACCTTCGAGTCGCGCGATTCTTGCCACTAAAGATTGTCTGTTTCCGACAGTTTGAGAACCGTCTGAGAACCGCGGACGTTTGGAACGACAGTCTTCCTCGAGCCGCCCAATAAATTCTTCGCATCGCTGTGCCCATGCAAAATATTCGCCCAAGGTAGCGATTTGGTTGGATTGTTCCAGCAGGTTGCGTTCCGTTTGATCGAGATGTTCCATGTTTTTTTTAGATCACGTCACATTATTCGATGGGGCACTTGCACGTGACTCGCTTACACGCTGGACAATATCGACGGAAATATATAACGGAATAATGTTTAAACATAAGTTTATAAAAACTGAAGAAGGGAACATTAGAGTGCCAATTATCAATATCATCACGGTCACGGTCAAAAGCTCTTTGAATCGATGATTCAATATGATCAGGACTTATTACCTTATTAAAGATATGAAAAATTGTTCTCTGTCTGTTCATGTTTTCCGTCACCGCCAATTCGACACACTTCCCAATGTCTGTGCGAATTTGAATGAGCATTCTGTCAGTGAGCAAGAACATATAACTAATAACTTTCTCTGCCCAATAGCGATACTCCTGATACTTCGAATCAAAGTCAGATTTAAAGTAAAAATCATAAATATAAGAACTATCACGAGCTTCACGAGCATCACGTTCTTTTATCTCGTCCCGCATCTGTCGATACACTTTTCGTCTCGCGTTAGAATTCCATTCATAAGGATAATTAATATCGTCGATAACGACTCTTTGTCTAACGCTGCGTCGATCGGTTCCGCGTATACCTAGTTCGCGATCGCGAAGAAACTGCACCGGTGATATCACATCCGTCAATTTCACTCTTTGATCTTCTTTACGCAAACCATCGGCGATATCGTTTATTAAATCTTCTTCACTTGGCCATTCCATGTTGCGCACGTTAATGTTTCACATGTGATAATGTTTTTTTTCTTCACTTTGTGCAAGTCGGGCACATGTCGCATGGATATATTTGAGACAATAGAGTATTACGACAATCTGTGCATAATCGACCGCTCATTACGTTGTACGGCTGGCTAACATGCTTTCGACGTTTACTTATGTGTTCACCTGTGTCTGGTGAAGCAAGCATACACGTATAACACAGTTTATCTGAACCGTATTTAAAATAAAAATAAATTGCGCAACACTTCGTACGTCCATCTAACGCTAGAAATTCGGGACGCGACATTATTTTATTCACAACTTCTCTCCGGTTATCGTCTTCATCGCTGTTATAAGTGCTGTCCGGTGATAACGGACGATCCTCCTCGGATGAATCCACATCCATTATTGCCTCGAAATTAATGTTCATTTCCAGTTTTGTTAAGTTTTTGAAAAAAATGTTTTTTATAACGTCCACTTGACACAAAAAAAACTTCAGCCCCGAGTATGAACTTTTAAGAGCCGCGATAATGTTTTCTTTTCTTATCGTGTGCAAATCGGGCACATATTACATGGAAATATTATATACAATGCAGCATGACATCTTGAACAATACCGGCCATGCAGCGTTCCGCGTAACGCAACGAAGTGTCTTAGGCGAGCGTACATACCCTGCCTAAGATCCCATAGAGCAATCATGCACGAAAAACATAGTGCAAGTGCACCACCCGTTGAAAAATAAAAATATATTACACAATGTCTTGTACGTAAATTTAGCGCAGCGATTTCCCAACGCAGCACTATTCTATCGATGACTTCATTATGATCGTTGTCTTCATCACTGAAATAATCACTGTCGTCCGCATGATCCTCGTCTGCATTTACATCGAAATTATTGTCCATCTTTTTTGTTCATTGTTACAAAAAAAATGTTTTCTTTATACCACCCACTTGACACAAAAAACCTTCACCCTCGAATATGAACGTTCGCGTTGCGAAAGCTAGCCGAAGACTGATCCGCAAGATGCTGATTAATAATCATCCTGGCGACAATGGATGCTATGCGTTTTGTATAATTGTCGTTGGACATATTTTGTTTATACATTCCAGCAGCCGGACATCGGCGCTCACTTTTTGTAATATGCCGCGCCATAACCGAATACCGCCCGCGACGGTTAAATCGTAATCGGCAGCGGCTCTTCCTAGAAAAAAACATGAAAAGGACTCCGCAACGGTTGAATCGTCATCGGAGACAAATTTTATCAATTGTTTACCTCGGCCATTTTATCTTTAAATCGTCGTCGGACCATCGACGCTCGCTTTTGTAGTGTGAGACGCCGTAACCGAATGGCGGCTCGCATATTCTACAGGGGTGAGATCATTGCACAGACAAGTTGTTTTGTTTATATTCATCGATAAAATTCCAACACTCGAACGGCGCCCGTTAGCCTTTGTAATACCCCGCGCCGAAAACGCGAACGTCCTCTCCCCCCCCTCGAACTCTCGCCCTAAAACGCGGACACCATCCCCCTCCCCCTCCCCCTTCCCCTCGGCGGCACCCCCTTTGTCAACGATATGTTTATAAATATTTAATAAACATGTCCCGACGCGCTCGCCGACACCCCACCCCCCCGGACCCCCTCGCCTTAGAACGCGGACACCTACCCCCCCTACCCCCCCTCCCCCTCGGCGGCATCCACTTTGTCAACGATATGTTTATAAATATTTAATAAACAATAGACCCGCGCGCCGCTCAAGTCCCCCCCGCCCCGCTCCCCCCTCGGAGCACCCGGGACAGGTAGCCCGTATTATTCCTACTTCGAGCAGACGCGCATGGTCGTTCACAATTGCGTTGACTTTGGTGCATCACCTATAATCAGTCGCATATCTTTTTTACAATAAAATGGACTTTGTAGCGCCCGAAGTTGCAATACAATTGTGACGGATTTCCGCAGCAGTAACGTTAAAACAGAAGTCGAGGTGACAATACAGGTTATGAAATAAATTTTATTAAGAAAACGAAAGACATCTTCTCTCTTACGAAAAAAGCTCGTACCATAGTCCATCATAATCATGATATATTATAATTTTATTACTTAAATTATTTTTTGCACACAATGTTTATGCACAGGACAAAAGTCAGCAATTAGTATATGTGTGCAAATTTAAATTATAAGTCGGTTAATAAATTTCATTTAATGTAAGTTTAAATAATGGCAGAAATCACCATTAACAAATCTTACAATATTCATTTTGTTTAATTAATTAATAATTTATCATTAAATTGATAATCAATTTAATGTATCAGTACTAATGAGCATTATATAATTCTTTATATAAATGATGCTGCTGCATCTTGAAAATCTTAATCTTAATCTCATAAACAAGAGGTTTATTAGTATAAAATATACAATTTTAAATATGATGCTAATAAATAGTTTATATAAGGCAAATTATCATAATATTTAATGAATACTTTTCAGTAATAAATTCCTTGTAGATTTAAATGAGATTTAGTAGCATTATTTACATAAAGATGCTTATTAGCATCAGTATATTGAATTAATTATTAATGTTAATGATGAAATATTAATAATCTGAAATAAATGTTGTTAGACATAAGATCCGCTGATAAATCGTTTTTATCGTCATAAATAACGATGGAAACGGTTATCAACGGATCTCGTGCCTAATAACATTTATTTCAAATTAATAATATATATACACTGTAAAAAAAATCTGTATTAAAGTTAATATAAAAATGTAGAAAGTTTTTATGCATATACCGTACATGAAATTTCAAATACGAAGTTGAAATTTAAAGGAGTGATATTTCGAAAATAAAAGTATCAAGCAGTAATATTACTATGCTCATCTGTTTGCAAATTCATATACCTGTAAATGAATTTTGATCTTTAAGCATATTTAAATTAAGAAACAAGTTTTCTAATTTTCATAAACATTGACTGAGAATTGTTTCAAGACTAAATAAATTTCAAGTACATAATTTTGTATTTTTAATGCTTTGTTTGCAACAAATAAATTCATATACAAATGTTCTCATTTGCAATTAAAAATATGTATTATTACATTCCGTATTCCGAAAATTCTTAAACGGGTTTTTAATATTCAATGTTGTGTGTATTAAATTTAATATCAGTGATTAAAATTCATGTTCGTGTATAAATTTAGCTATACAAATGCAAGCATTTTTACTTTAGATACCCAGTTTGTAAATTTCATTTACCATGGTATTGTAAATGTGTTGTAAATTTCATATCTTTTTTAACAGTGTATATTGTCACGTCTTTTTCACTCCCGGAGTGGTCCGGGCCGTGTGACGGATCAAAAGGGGAAGGAGAGAAGGATGATAGGCCTCTTCGGCAGTTTTCTTGCACCCCCGACACTCCACTAACCAAATTTTATTGTTGGGCGCCAGACGCGTGAATTCGCGTCCGCGAAATCGCAAGAAACTAAAGAGAGAGACGCAAGGCGAAATAAGTCGGTGTGCGAGGAATCGGCTAGCTCGACCTAATAGCAGGGCATTTCTAATAACGAGACAAAAAAATATTCTTGACATGTTTAATCTCATCACAACCTGAAGTAGTATAAAAATAAAACAATATTGAGATTAAATCAATAATTCCTATTCTTCTCTTCTCTCGAATAAAATCGAATATAAGATTGACTTAATATCTTGAGACAAGAATAACATATATAAATTTAAGCTTATATATTCTTGCGTCTAGACTAATCTTCACGCGACGTTATAACTTATAAAATGTTTTAAAATAATAAAAAAGTGTGCAAGTAGAAACTTGCACACTTTTTTATTATTTTAAAACATTTTATAAGTTATAACGTCGCGTGAAGATTAGTCTAGACGCAAGAATATATAAGCTTAAATTTATATATGTTATTCTTGTCTCAAGATATTAAGTCAATCTTATTTTATTCGAGAGAAGAGAATAGGAATTATTGATTTAATCTCAATATTGTTTCATAACGCGCGATGTTAGAGCCATAATATTAGGCGCGATCCGCGCGACGGCCGCGCGCCGCGAAACGCCTGAGATGCATCTAAATATCCATTATCCAGATATTATTCCTGAAATAGATCCTCTTGAGCCATTATCATGTATTAGAATGGAAGCTAAACATAGAGAAGGAAAACAAATAGCCTATTCGTCTGCCAACAGAATCAATTGATCTTATTCTATTATAGCTATAAAAGGCACCAACTTAAATTTTGCTGTCGGTTACTGGCTGGGAGAAGTTTATCCTTGAAAATATCATTTTCATCCGTTCAGACTGTCCATATAGGACTGAGGTAAAAGAATTTTCTAGTTTTCGTTATATATTACCTGAAGATACATGTTTCGCAAAATAGAATATTGTTAAATAGATTAAAATTAATGACTCTCATTATGAGAATGGCATGTTGGTTGTTGTAGATTGGGAAAGAAGTAAAAATCTTTAATTTGGTTATATTTATATAATATCTGTATCCAGAGATAATATTGTATATGTTTTATTATTTATTTTAATACTCATTTCCATGCTTATAAAATTGATTTCACTGATCAATGGCATTACTTAAAATTTCAAGATTTGGCTATTCATACAGCAACCAACATCAGATTATTGCTAATGATCAACGATTGGTTCCGTTCCGTTTTATTCTCCATTGATTTATGTTTCATAGTGAAATCAATGGAGAATAAAACGGAACGGAACCAATCGTTGATCATTAGCAATAATCTGATGTTGGTTGCTGTATGGATAGCCAAATCTTGAAATTTTAAGTAATGCCATTGATCAGTGAAATCAATTTTATAAGCATGGAAATGAGTATTAAAATAAATAATAATAAATATACAATATTATCTCGCTTTCTATCAAATACGTTTTGTATGATCATAAATATAAAATCATAAATCATAAAAATAATCGAAAATCATACGTTTTGTATAAAAACGTAATAATAAAACGTTACAAAATAATAGCTGTTTTTGTTCATAAATACCTTTATTTTATCACAAAAAGGATCTTGAAAAAATAATATAATAGATTCCTAACAATCTACAAATTCTCTTTTTGCAAGAATAGAATAAGATTTTTTTTCAGATTCGTTTATTATTGAATCAAGAATATTATAGGATTGTCACAAAGTTCTATCTGCATCTTTCTGAGAAAGTTAGAGGGATAGTATCAAGAATATTTTATTCTAAACTTAAGAAATTTTCTATTTAAGATTAAAATATTTTTGTTTCAATACTAAATATGATTGGTCCTATTTTGATCCTATTTTATGATAGATTTAAGAGTAATAGCATTGTATCTAGAAATCTTTTCTGAGGGTGGCGGCCTTGATTAAGGGCAGCGCGATGTTCGGCAGGGTGACACAAATCATTAACTTATTGTTAGTCAGCTAACAAATGAAAAAGAACATTTATTGTAGAATAACTTTCGGAAAACAATGCGGCCATTTCGGCTTCCATTAATCAGAAAAAGCAAATAGATAGCTGATAACACGGGTGTCAAGTTTTGAACAATAAGAATGGCAGTAACGCGGACGCCAGAAATAAGCGGAGAATTACGTTAATTTAGTAAACACGCGGAAGGCGTCGTTGATAAGCAAGATAATACTGGTAGAAAACTAAACTCACAAATACTTCGAAATTATAGCAGTCACGCAGATAATAATAGTAGAGTATTAACCCTTAGTCTATAAACGTTTTTTTGGCACCTTTAGTCTGTACACCTGGGTCGTTTTTGTCCTGACGTTTGTTTAAAGTGTTAAAGTGTTACAAAAAATCTGAAAAAATTCATGGAGGTAATTCAAACCTTCAATTTAAAGTATCAATCATAAAATTATAAACAATTTAATTTTTTAAATATATTTTTATTTAAAAAATGAAGCAACTAGCGGTATAGTCATTTGTTTACTCAAAAAATCATAACTTTAAGACAAATGAAGATATCGAAACGAATAAAAAAGGAAATTGAAAGGGAATAGTGTAGCTTTCATTTAAAAAATATTGCATGCAATTATTTTGAAATTAAATGCTTAAGTTTGCGACCTCAAAATTGCCAATAAATTAGCCCCAAATTTCGTAGTAAAAATAGTAATAAATATATAATAATTCAAAAATTAATAATAAAATCAATAAGAAGTCAATAAGGGTCACAACATTCTTTTATTACCAAAAAGTAAAAAATCGAGAAACTTCCTCGTCCGACCGTTGCGCCATTTCCTAGAAAAACTGAACAAAAATATTTTCGTAATTTTTTTTTGCGGTCAGATGTTTTTGTGACACTTTTACGGACACAATGAATACTTTAAAACGGAAAAACGAAAAAAAATTATTTACGGTTTTGACTAACGTTGACTGTAAAGGTGGGTCGTTTTCGTCCGGAGAAGAATTCAAGTGTCTGCTGCGACGGCCGGAGGGCGGATGGCACGGTGAAAGTCGGTAAGTGGGTCCTCGGGGAGCATAATTTTTTTTACGGAGGCATAGCAGCGCCCTCCCTTCCCGTGTTCAAAAGTTACAACTACATTTGATTTTCGCCCGGACGAAAACGACCCAGGTTTACAGATTAAGGGTTAAACTAACAAATAATATAGAATAAAAACTATGAGAAAACAATGTGCAAGTTTCTACTTGCACACTTTTTTATTATTTTAAAACATTTTATAAGTTATAACGTCGCGTGAAGATTAGTCTAAACGCAAGAATATATAAGCTTAAATTTATATATGTTATTCTTGTGTCAAAATATTAAGTCAATCTTATATTCGATTTTATTCGAGAGAAGAGAAGAATAGGAATTATTGATTTAATCTCAATATTGTTTTATTTTTATACTACTTCAGGTTGTGATGAGATTAAACATGTCAAGAATATTTTTTGTCTCGTTATTAGAAATCTTTTCTGAGAGCGCGCCCTGCTATTAGGTCGAGCTAGCCGATTCCTCGCACACCGACTTATTTTGCCTTGCGTCTTTCTCTTTAGTTTCTCGCGATTTCGCGGACGCAAATTCACGCGTCTGGCGCCCAACAATAAAATTTGGTTAGTGGAGTGTCAGGGGTGCGAGAGAATTGCCGGAGAGGCCTATCGTCCTTCTCTCCTTCCCCTTTTGATCCGTCACACGGCCCGGACCGCTCCGGGAGTGAAAAAGACGTGACAATACATATATATATATATATTGTCACGACTTTTTGCACCCCCCCGGACCGCTCCGGGACGTGTGTCGGATCAAAAGGAGGGGGAGAGGAGGGTGTCAGGCCTCTCCGACGATCCCCGCGCACATCTAAAGTTCCGCGAATCAGAAAAATACCATTGGGCGCCAGACGCGGCCATGCGCGTCCACGAAAGTACAACGAAACCGCGAAAAATTACAACGAGACGCAAGACACGAGTACTTCGATGTGCGGGGAATTGGCCAGCTCGACTAAGGAGTGTGGGCGGGGTTAAGGAGAGGGCGGCGCTCTGTTCGGCAGGGTGACACGCTAATTAGTACTCAGATCATTAAAGAAAAATATAACAAGGTTTATTCCGAGCGAATTCTCAGGCTGAACAGGTGCCAGTCGTTGCCATTATTAGGCTATAATCAAGTCGGAAATAATAACGCGGACGCCAGAAAGGAAAATTAATAACGCGCGTAGCGTGGGCGTCAAGATAACAAACTTTTCATAGAGGTCGAATCAGAGAGATTAACAATAAGCAAACGTAGTGCTAACGGGGCTGGTCGACGAAAGACACAGCCGAATATAACGAACCGGAGTAAACGCGAAATTATAGAGTCATTACGAACCGGAGTAACGCGAAATAATAATGCACGGAACGCGAAGAAACGCAGGAGGGCCGGGCGTCACGCCCGAAGCGCGTGGATATCACGTCTCGAACCGTGCAGGAGTTCTGTCGCCAGATAGTTCTGAACTTTAACGCGAGTATCTTAGCCTAACGCAAATCTTAATTTTAACGCAAATCTTAATCGAACGCAAGCCTTAGTCTAACGCGAACCTTATCCTAACGCGAATCTGAATCTAACGCACGCGATAATTACAGCGCGAAGGTTGTCCGATATCCTACGCGATTGTCAGCGAAGTTTCACCGCGGAGAAAGAGGAGCAGAGGTCCTCGCACGGTGCCGTAGCTAACGCGAGAGTACGGAATTTCCGCGAGCAACCACGCGAGAGACAATACCGAACGCGAACATACGCAATGCTACCGCGAATCTTACGGAGCGCGATAACGATCCGACGCGAATTATAACGGAACGCACCAAATCTAACACAAGTAAAACCCGAAGACGAAGTACAATCCACGCGAAATATCCGGGCGCGAGCGTCGTCGAACGTGATCACTTCACGCGAAGATTACCGGCACGCGAAATAAGCGAACATTCCAGACGCGGTCACTACCGCGTGTATGATCTACGTCCCGACCGGCGAATTACTGCGCAATAATCTATCGCGATCTCCAGGAGCGTTTCCGTGACCCTACCGTAATCCCACGGCCGCGATACCATTCCGAGGCCCCTCGCTCTCGATGTCAATTGCCTAATTAACTCTTTGTCGGCGCGTGCCGCCGGTGACCGAAGGAATTTCGAGCGAGCGCGACCCGGAGAGCGGTATCGTGGCTTTACATGATTTCGACTAATATCGAGGCAACCTCACCGTTGGTCCTCCTGTCTCGCGGCTCCTTGCCGTCACTCCAAATTGGAACAGGCGTCCGAGTCGTCCGAATAAAAGAATAGTCGATGGCTGTCGCGACAAGTGCTTAGGCGTGTAACGGCTTTCGAGGACGATTTACGAGTGCTCCCGAATTTTCGTTCGATCGCGGAATCGATGGCGCGCCCCACCCCGGGCGTACGCCGCCGCTCGACGCTATCGCGCGGACCAATTAGGGGCGAGCCCGCAAGCTCGCGGCGGATCCTTGCACAGGGCCGACGATCCTGCTCCCGCAGGGCGCTTCCCGTTTCTCCACGGGCACGGCAATTTCGCCGGGATCCTTCCCGGTCGGCGAGACGTTGACGCCCCCGCTTTTCTCGTTATGTCCGGGAGCGGTGGCCATCCGTCCCGGAATTCCTGTCGCAGGTGCGGGGCAGGCGAAGTTCATTCCGCCCCGGCGTCCCGGGGCCCTGCCTCGAGGGGTCCGTCCGTCGCCGAATGATGGGCCGCGAGCGCTCCTCTCCGCGCTCCCTGCGCCCGCCGGCCTGCGAGTTTCGCCGTGGTCCGTCCGCGTCGATCGATAAGCAGCTCGATAATTCGTCCGTATAATTCCGCACTCCAATCCGCTCCTCCGGAACTCCAGTCTCAGCTCGGTGAGGCGCCACGCAATTTTACAAAATAATAAAAAAAAGGATTAGAACGCGGAAACGCAAGTACAATTATGCCCCTGGAGATCCCTCGCTCTGACTCGGTAAATCGTCCTCGAGCGCGAATTATCTAAATTCCGCGCCTTGTGACGGCGGCGGGGCGCTGCCACGCTGCAGCGCGACTGCAACGTCACAATATATATATATATACATATATATATATATATATATATATATATAAATATAAAGGAAGATGTCCTGACTCACTCACTCACTCACTCACTCACTCACTCATCAACGCCCAGCCCAAATCCCTGAACCGAATTTTGACCAAAAATATATGAAATAGGGGTAGAATTTTCCGGGGAGTGCCACTAAGAAGGGATTTTTAGAAATTCGAGCCCTAACGGGGTGAAAAGGAGTAAAACGTGTTTTCACGGATTCTTTAATATCGCCCAGCCTAAACTCCTGAACCGAATTTTTATCAAAAGTATATAAAATAGGGATAGAATTTTCCGGAGAGTGCTACTATGTGTATAGTTTTTTGTTAATAATTTTCTGGAAACCGATTTTTTTAATTTTTCCAATTTTTTAGTTCAAAAAATTAACCGAATTTTTATCAAAAGTATATGAAGAGAGAGAGAGAGAGAGAGAGAGAGAGAGAGAGAGAGAGAGAGAGAGAGAGAGAGAGAGAGAGAGAGGGGGAAGGGAGGAAGGGAGAGAGAGAGAGGGAGAGAGAGGAGGGAGAGGGAGGGGGAGAGAGTTTTTTTTTTTCTTCGTGGGAAGCGATAGCTATACTCTCGATCATAGATCTCGCGCTCTCCTCTTCTCTCTCGCTCTCTGAGAGATCGGCTTTTTTGTGTTTGTTTTTCTTTTCTTTGCGAGGGGAGGGGCTAGAGAGAGATATTGCGTGTCTTACTTACACATGTCCTCCGGGGGCCGGAAACCCGGGGTAACCAGCTAGTATATATATATTATATAATATATATATATCAGGGTTGGTATGTTTTAAACAATTTGTTTAAAACTGTTTGATTAAAACTGATTTAAAACAGTGGACACTGTTTTAGACATTTTTGTTTTAAACAGTTTTAAACTACTGTTTAAAACACTGCAATTAAAAACATGTGATTATTTAGAAAAAATTGCAAAAAAACTAAACTTTTATTTAGTTTTTTATCTATATCATTTATGTAGCATATAAATATAAAAATATATATACCAAAATAAAAATTAAAAATGATAAGATGGGCATTATTCTATTATTTTAGCAGAATATTTATTTTTAGATACTAAATAACAGTCATCACAATAAAGACTACTTAACTTAGTAGATATTGATTAACTTTACATTTACATTTTAGCAGTTTAAAATAATAGTACATAGCAGGTACATTTTAGCATTTTAAATTAATAGTGTATAGCAGGTAGCAGGTCAGTAGTTCGTAGTTGTAGTTAATGATATTTAATATATTCAATTAATCTTTATTTTACTCCTCTTCCGAGGTTGAAAAAGCGTTCTTTTTTTTTCACTAAAAATGTTCCCAAAAACCTTTACAATTTCTGCTATACAAATAAAATCATATACATTATACATTCAATTATTAATTATGTACATTTTATATTATTAATTTAATTTTTCTTATTTCTTCTTTCCCCGATTTGGTCATTGAACGATCTCACATCTCATTTCCCCCCTTCTTCTCCTTTAATGCTTCTCTCTTTATCTCCTTTTATCTCTCCTTTCCATCCTTTTCTCCTATTCTTTTTTCTTCCTATCTGCTTTGTCCTTGTCCGTATCCATACGGAGATTCTCCTCCATCCTTTTCGTTCTTTCTTTCTCCGCGGTCCTCTTTGGGGCCTCCCGCTTTCCTCTCCTTTCTTTTCTCCTTTCTTTCTCCTCTCTTTCTCTTACCCTCATTTCCACCGACTTGTCCTCGTCCATTTTCACTCTCAATCCGCTCTCTTCCTTTCTCTTTGCAGCTAATACCTTCCGCTTATGTCTTCAACAAAAATCATCTGTATTATTCTCTAAACTTTCTGACTTGCCGCTGTATTAGCCTGCCTTCTTCTTCTCTCCAGCTCTGCCATCCATTTCTCTCCCTCTCCTTTACTATTCAGTATCCTTATGATCTTCTCGCCAATTCCTTCTGGCTTCTCCTCCTCCTCTCCTCTTGTGCACCGTTTTAACACATGTTCCCATGTCTCTGGTTCTGCACCACATATTCTACAGCTTTTTTCTCTATTGGTTCCCCATATCTTCTACCTCTCATCTCATTACCTAGCCTAAATCTTGCTATCCTGATTATGATCTCTTTCCCTTTTTTCTCTAGGTATTCTGGCCTTCTGATTTCTGCTATCTCCCTGTACCACCTGTTATATCTAGACTCTCTTACTCTTTCATCTCTCTCTTGACTCTGAATGTCTTTGTCTTTTCTTGTTATCTCCTCTATACTGCTCCAGCCATTTCCTCTTTTCCTTTCTATCTCTTCAGTTGCATATCCTTTTTTTTTCATAGAAGTTCCTTCTCTCTTCTTCCCAATTTGCCTTTTCCTTCCTTTCCCATTCCCTTTTATTTCTTTCCAGCATTCTCTTGCAAACTTATTTCTCTCTCCCCTTTCCAGTTTTTCCTCGTATTTTATCGCCCTTTTACCAGCACTTACTCTCATTCTGTCCCTCTTGGTTTTCTCCCTTATCATGTATTCGGGTGTGCTCCAGTCTAGGCCCAATGTCCACCTTATATACCTTTCGTGCATTCTTTCTATTTTCTCTCTCTCTTTCCATCCCCACACTTCTGCTCCATATAAAGCTATGCTTGCTACCAGCGAATTGTATAACTTAATTCTTCTTATCCAGTCTCCTCCAAATAACCTTTTTCCTATTTCCCAAACCTGTCTCATTGCTATGGTAGCTTTCCTTACTCTTTCGTTTATATGCGCCTCCTGTCCTCCGTTCTTTTGGAATGTGTAGCAGAATTCTTTTACCTCCTCTATTTTTTCTCCCTTCTATTTCCATTCCATTTTCTTCATTTTACCTCCTTCTTTCCTGAATCTCATTATCTTTGTTTTCCCTACATTCAGCTTTTTTCTGTTGAAATATTTCTCCAGTCTTTTCATCATCCTCTTCATCTCCTCTTCGTCCTCTGCTATAGCTATTACATCGTCTGCGTATGCTAACGTCCAAATTTTTATTCTCCCTACTACCACGCCTCCATCTTGCCCCCTCCTCATTGTTTCCTCTAAGTTTGCCAGCAGCAGTATGAAGAGCATAATGCTCAGCGAGCATCCCTGTCTGACTCCTTTGACCGTCCAGAAGCATGATCCCTTTTCTCCTTTCACTCTTACCACGCTTCTTGTCTCTTCGTACAGATCTTCTATCCTAGTTCTCAGCTGTTCACTAATCTCTTCTCTTTTCAGTACCTCCCAAATTTTTTCTCTGTTCACGGAGTCGAATACTGCTTTCAGATCAATAAATGCTGATCACTAACTTCCCTCTTTTTTTGCTAACAGCCTTTCCAATTACATAATTCAGTGCGTACATATTCTCCATTGTACCCCTTCTTTTCCTGAACCCTGCCTGTGTTTATAGTAATATTCTTCTTTCTTTCGCCTCCTTCTCTAATCTTTTCGCCAAAATTGCCGCGTATATTTTGTAGCTTGTGTTCATTAATGTCACCCATCTGTAATCTTATGCTTCTTTTCCTTCTCCTTTCTTTACTATTATACCTTTTTTCCAGTCTTCTGCTATTTCTCCTGTCCTCCATGCTGTATCACATACCTCCCGTATTTTTTCCTTTAATCTCTCTCCTCCATATATCCATACCTTATTTGGCAATCCATTCGTACCTGCTGCTTTTTTTCTTTCATTTCTTTAATTACTTTTTCCACTTCCTCTTTTCTTATTCTTTCCTGCTCTTCTTTGCTACCCATTCTTTCTTCTCCTTTCCTGTCTTTTTCACGCGGTTTCACAGTTACTCCTTCCAATAGCTCCATGAAGTGTTTATTCCATTGCATCTCCGTTATTTCTTCGCAAACCTTTTTCTACCCTTTCTTTCTCTGTTTATAAATCTCCATACTTCCTTCTCGCTAGTTGCTTCTCTCGTCTCTTTTATAACTCTCTCTCTTTCTATCTCTTTCTTCTCTTTTATTTTCTCCTCATATTCTTTTTTCTTTAGACTGTACTTCTTTTTATCTACTTCTCCCTTTCTCCATTTAACTAGTTTTAACTTTTTCTCGTGCTTTTCTCCTTAGTCTTACACATTCACTATCCCACTATCTGCTTTTTTTCTTCGATCTCTGGTCTTCTCTTATTTCTTTCCAAATAGCGGCCTGTTTTATCTCTCTATACACAGAGAGGTTAGATTGACATGTAGACTGTGCGTGTGTCTTGCGTTTTGCGAACTGCGGCCTATGTAGACCGGGCTTAACGGCGCGCCTTATTTCTCACAGCCTCCGCCGTTAGCGTTTTCAATTTTTTAAATTTTGGCAACGTTATTTATATATTTACAGTTTAATGCTACGCTAGCTAAAAATTTAATTCCTGATATTCCTGATAGCGTTTTTTTTTTGGCAGAACTGGTGCGCACTTAGCCGTCGTACACAAATCAACGTAAAGTGTATATTTAATATAAACGGGTTAAATCACGAAAGCCTCTATACTTTATTGTACTATTTGGCAAAATATGTATTGGGTATTTTATTAATCAAAATATTTGCATTTTACATTAAATATTAAAAATTAAATCAGTGTACAACGGCTTTAACGTGCACTGAGTGCGCACTAGTTCTGCCAATGAAAAACGCTATGACATTATTACTTATGGATGCTCCGCACATATTTTAAATCTTGCATAGATCAAAGCTATTAAGTGTTTTTTTGCTTGTTTAAAAAATGTGTTTTGTTTAAAACATGTTTTTTTTATACCTTAGTTTAAAACACAAATAAAACATAAAACTATTAATTTCTTGAATACACATATTTTATGTCATCTAGTAATACATAAAATGGATCTTCTCCAATTCTTTTTATTGTATATTGCCACAAATATTCACACAGATGATCGACTAACTTATCGTGTTTAATACCACCTCTATTTAAACGAGTTTGTAAAGCACGCCACAAACTCATGTAACCGCAGGAGGATAAACGTGCTGTTGTTGAATAATTTTTACAAAGCAAAAACTTTAATGCTTCGTAACCTTTGAACAGATCGTGACTGCCACTTTTTTTTCAGTTCAAGGTTACTCAGGGTCATAATCTTGACAACATATGTCAAGGTCAAGGTTATTGGCGATTGGGGTTTTTTTGTACATAATTACCCAATTTTTTAATGAAATTGGTGCCGAATTCTTACTCACTTCCAGAATGTTTTGATCGCGAAAATACAGAAGATGAGACTGCATAAGGGTTTTATATAAGAGACTCTAACATGGAATGTTTGGATCGTAGAAACCCAGGAAATACCGCTAATGCTGCTAAAAAAGTTAGAGAAGATTTTATGAATTATTTTGTAAATAAAGGTGAAATTCCACGGCAAAATAACTTTATTTATTAAACTTAACGCATTTGTTGTAACTGCACCTAAAGTTTCAATGTATACAATGTGTACTTTGTTTAAATATAGCATGCATAAAAAATTAAATATGTTTGTTTAACTTACTTCAATCCTTGTTTTGTCGTCATCGTTTTCAATATTTGTACGGGATTTTCGAGGAATGTTTTGATCGTTCAAGAAGCATAGGAGTTTGAAATACTATAATTTTGGTTCCCAAATGCCATCTGTACCCGATCCTGTCTTCGATGATGCCTTAACTTTTTTTAATTTTTTTTAATAATTGCTTCAAATGTTATTTATTTTCTTCACCACACTTTCTTTGTTGGCAGAAGTCCAACCTCTTTCAATTTTTCAACCAATTTTGAATATGCTGCTTCTCTTCTTGCACGATCGTGGTAGTCTTTACACTTAATTTGCCATAGGCAAGGTTCACTTCTATAAATCTCAATAAATTCTTCTATGCACTTCTGAAGTCTGCGGGACGCTATTTCGTTGCTAATCAAATCAATGGGAACACAAAACAAAGAAACCGCACGCTTTTTGCACTAAAGTTCGTATCTGAGGCGACGCGGGAACTGAACTGAAAAAACGTCAGAAACAAAAACAACAATAGAAAAATATTTACAGTAATTTTATTTAAAAAATACTTACTTTCTTCTTTTCCTAACAATTTAACTTTCCTCCTTCAGCGTCTCCTTACCTATACTAAAAACAAAATGGCAGCTTTTGATATATCCATGAAGAATAGAGATGTGTGTGTACCGTGTACGTGTGAGTCCCGTGAGATGAAAGCGCAACCTTGCGGAGCGGTTTCTAGGAATGTTTTTTATAAAATTAAAATGTTAAATCTACTTGATAAACGTTTATAAAAAAATGTTCTTTTTTTTATCTAAGAAAAAAGCTTTTTTTAACTGTTTCGTTACATGCCATGTGCGTATAGCCGCTCTCAAGGCGGTCACCCATCCTAGTACAGTACCGCGTCCGTGTTGCTTGACTTCGAAGATCCAGTGGACAGTGACGATCTTCTCACCCTGATGCTTCTTTATTAAATAACATAGAAGACATAACATAGAAGCGAGGCGCCGATGCTCCGGCGGACGTTGCATATACGGCTCGAATGGAAATGCGCGCGAAGAAAATATAGCATGATTTGTACTTAAAAAAACAATCTATCTACGCAGTACGTAAAATACAAAGAAAAAAAGACGTCATCGGGATGATAATCGACCCGATAACGCGTCGAACCTGTCGGAACATGTTCGTTGTAAACAAATTTTTTCTGGGAAAAGGGGGTGTTATCGCGTAGACTAAACAATCTATCTACGCAGTACGCAAGATAAAAGAAAAGATTTAAAAAAAATCAGTTGGAGCGAGAGAAAGAGCAAAAGGTATATAACGAGGGATGAAACGCGTCGAGCCGCAGTAGTAAAACTTGAGAGCGATACATCGATTGAAAAGTGTCGCGGTTCATTTTATGATCGAACATTATCACGTGCACGTTGCTCTGTAAGAGAGACTTTGTGAAGCGATATAATAAAGGAATAGTGCGAAAGTGATCAAACATGGATCAATTCGAGTAAACCGAACGCGATCTATTGGAGCTGTCCGACCAAGTCGCTACCTTGGGTGAATTTTTCACATGCGCGCTGCAATGCGCGGAATTCGTCAAGCAGCTCGAGTAGTGCTAAACGTTTGCGGCTCTCGAACGGGAAGAGGCAATCGTCGGTTGCCAGAATTTTTTTTTGTTTCGAAGGAAGTGAGAAAATGCCTCGCGCATTCTCCGAGGGCCGGCCCTCGGGATATGTGGGGCTTGCACCCACTAAAAAACTCACTCCCAAACATACAGCACGCTGGACATACAGTTGCGACACGCGGGAGACTCGAGGTATTACTTCACGTGCCACAACAGTCCTCACGCAGAGGCGACAGAAAAACGTAAACCAAACACGGAGTCACTCGGTGGATCAAACAGGGACTCCGCGGAACCCGCAGGAATGACTCTCTAGTCGAATGTTTGGCACAAGTGCCAACATTCGACCACCTCGGAGAGCCCTTATGATAGTAGCCGCGGGCAGTCATATCATTGAGGGCTCTCTTCATTGGCTGCGAGGCCATACCATAGAGAACCGCAGACATCCTAGAGAGGGAACGTACAGACCACAGGACATGCACGTACCAAACAAAACAGGAACCCCTCTACCCGGAGAGAGGTTCCACAATAACAGAACCACGAGTTCGAAACTCGCTAACATAAGGGTTAACTCACATATATACCCACCACCACAAAAAATAACGGACTCAAAGTCCGCATCACGGACCGTTCTGTACGGCTGGCAGTAAAGATCGCGCCCCCCCCTCCCCCCGGACCCCACCCACAAGGGGGGAAGGGAGAGAGGAGGGCGCAAAAGGAGTATAGTCCCAGGAGCTCCGCCGCAGGCAACGGAAACCTCAGAGGGACGACCACCGGCACCCCGCCGCCATAACGGAGCCTCCGGCAAAACCCACTGGCGAGCAGTGGGGCCGGAGCCCCGCAAGCACAGCGGTGAGCGGCAAACGGTTGCCAGAATTGCGCGACTCGAGGGTGCAAAGACGCGATTGAAAAGACAATTTATCGTAGTGGTGGTGATTATGCAAACGCCGGTAACAGTGGCGACACGCGCGTGACAGAACTCGTATGGCGAGAAATCGATGTCGCGTTCGAAACGCGGATAATGACCGGTGTGGTAATTAATACGGACCATATAGAACCGCAACAGTTTTTGGAAGATGCCTGCAGCGTAGTGTACAAGCGAGTGCGAGACATTATAAAAACACATAACTGTGTCAAAGTGTACACCGCGTTCAACGGGGAGTTTGTGGCGGGTGATAAATGTGCCAATAAGAGTCTATATACAAAAACCAAAGAACTCTGTCGTACTTGCGCGAGTGGTACGAGCGGCACGTTATCGAGCCCACGTTAGCGTCCCTCGAGAAGTTCCAGGAACGCGACAGTGGGCGTTGACGTGAATCCTCAATTTGACGGTGAACGTCAACAGGTACAATCCTTTGCGTGCGGGTTGTCACATGAAGTTGCCTCAAGACATTAAAACGAAGAGAGCTGTGATCAATGTGCGATCAATGGACAATGCGTGTTTTGCGTGGACAGTGACGGCTGCTCTGCATTTAGCCGAAAGAAATTCATATCTGGAATCATTATACCCGCATTATTCAACGGTACTGAATTTACGTGACATTGAGTTCCCAATGACGTTGAGTCAGATTAAACAGTTTGAACGACTCAACGATATATATCCGTCAATGTCTATACCATCGAGGGACAGAAGACGTCAAACGTTCTTCCAATACGGCTTACTGACCGCACGAGTGACAAACACGTGAATCTGCTGTACGTGCAGGACCCACGGGACAACAATGTAGGGCATTTTGCGTGGATCAAGAATCTATCTCGCCTCGTGAGCTCGCAAATTAATAAACATGGACACACAAAGTACATTTGTGATCGGTAAGTACCTATATTTTTTTTAAATAATATATAGAATATTTTATATTTTGTGTATAAAAAAATTATAATATTTATGTTTCTTTTTTGCAAATGTCTTCATTAGGGGAGACCGGGGCGGGTTGTCACACTTTTCAAATACTGATTTAAAAAAAAATGTTAGCAATATTTTATAATATTGTATAGTATTGTATTGTAATGGGTACTTTATTTGCCCCGAAGGGGCCTTAAAGGGCGTTTTTGAGGAACGTACCCAAACCTTCACAATCTCCTCATCGAATCCTCCTTCCTTTCAACAACAACGGCGTTTTATAGGGACGTGCCCAACCCTGTACATCTATAATCTTTATCTACCATCTATATTATACAATCTCTATAATCTATATGAAACAATGATCAAAAAATCAAAAAATCTAGAAATTAAAAGTCAAAACAAAAAATCAAAAAATCAAAAAAGAAACAGAAACCAAAAGACAAAATCAAAAATCAGAGCTGCCTCTATATGTTCGTCGCTCCTCAACATCTTCCCGATTGGCCGCCTTCTGCCCTCGTCTCCCTCGTGGTCTGCTGGGCTTCCTTTTTTCCTAGTCTGCCTTTGTCTTGCGTCTCTCCTCGTCAGAGTCCATTAACAGGCTCTCCTCCAGCCTGTTTGCAATCTCCTCCTCCGCGGACATTTTTGGCCTCCCGCCGTCCCCCTCCCTCCTTTCCTTCCTCTTTTTCTTTTTTTCTCCTTCCTTGAGCCTTCTCTCAATTGACTTGTCCTCGTCCATCTTTACCTTTAGCTTACTCCCTACCCTCCTTCTCGCGTCCAAAACCCTCCATTTTTCCTCCTCGCTTCCAAGTCTCACCAGCATCGTAAGCCATTCTTCTCTCGCCCCTATTACGCTTACTTCTTTCGCCTCGATCCTTGTCTTCAGACCCTCCGAGAACAGTTGCTTCACCTTTTCCCGGTTTGTTCCCTTTCCTGTCCATCTGCTCTTTTCGACTCTTATTACTAGGTTTTTCTTCCTCCTCTCAGCATCATCCCCTCTTCATCGGACCACCATCCCATATCCGCAAGTCTGCCCGTACTTTCCTTGCTATCATCTCTCTTCCTCTTCCCAGTACCCTGTTCCAGCCTGCGTACCTTCCTTCTCAGGCTCTCTATCTCCTCTCTCTGGTCTTTTAGTTCCTCCTTCAACCCCCTTATCATTTCACTCGTTTGCTCCTTGATCAGCTTCTCCAACGTCTCCTTCTCCACTATCACCTTTGCTCTGCATCCCACCATCCCCGTTTGCTCTCACTCGCTCCTCTTCTCTTCTCTTTTTCGATCTCCTCTAATACTTTTCTTATCTTCGACGTTCCTTCCTCTATCTCATCCTGCAGCTCTCTTTTTCCTCCTATCTTCCCTAACCTCTCCCTGAATTGTGTTCTTCCTTCTTCGTTCCATATTCTTCTTTTTCTAGTCTGTTCCATCTCTTTCCTTCCCTGTTTTCTTTTTGCACTACCTCTTATCCATAATATTAAAGGGTGATGGTCTGAATCTGCCCTATCCCCAACCTCTAGTCTTTCCACCTCTTCTCTTATGTCCTCATCCCCTAAAACGTAATCTATAACTGTTTCACTTTTCCCTCCTGTGTATGTGTACTCCCCTTCCTCATCTCCTTTCGTACCTCCGTTTAGGATCATCCAACCTCTTTCCTCAATAAATTCTAGGAGTGTCCTGCCTTCCTTATTCACCTTCTTGTCCTTCGATTTTCTCCCTCTTTCTTTCCCTCTTCCCTCGACTTCCTCTTCCCATCCTCCCTCCTCTCCCGTTCTCGCGTTAAAGTCACCACCTATTATAGTCTTTACTCCCTTTTCTCCCACCTCCATGCATTCCTTTAAGCCTTCTAGTTTCTTATCTATATCTTTATTTACGTATATTCCTATTGTTACGTCAAAACCCGGGAGTTTTAGGTACATATGATTCGATGGATAGCGAAGGAAAGGCTATCCTAGGGAGGGGGTTATGGAAGACGTAACGCGATCTTATGTTATCTCGGGTTCACGCTAGAAGGACGCGTGCCTCGAGTCGAATGCACTTTTTAGGGAAACTTCAGTCGTGGGTCAACGTCCAGAAGGGACGCTATTACGCCTACTGAGAGTTTCGTGCATCCGCGGTCCTGATTTTCGGTCAAGGATACAATATCCCTATTACCGGGGATCGGACCTTGTGCGATTTCAAGGGGGTAGTGAGGGGTGAGGTCTTATTTATAAGAAATAAACATTGAATTAAATTCTAAGTAATTACAACATTTATTACAAAAGGAAGAATAAAATTTTATTACAATTTAAAAATTATATATAAAATACGTGGGAGTGTGGTGTGTGGGTGTAGAGTGACATTTGTTTAGGTATGAGTGTTACATAGATTCAAAGGAATTTCTAAAAAGATCTGTTTCGCCGTTAAAATACATTTGGTGAGTAAACTGATATTAGATTGTGGAGAATAAGGACGGTCTGTTTATGCGCGAATACATAGGAGTAAAATAAAATATAATTACGACCTAAGTGCTTATATAATTTTAATCTAAAGAAATCGCTTCGTAGACGATTTCTACGCTAGAAGTAGAGAGAGCGGGGGAGGGAGATCGAAGATCGAGAATCTCGATCGTTGATCTGGAATCAGCGGGAGAGGACGGGCGGTAATGAAGGTCATCGGGATATTCATAACGGGAGGGGAGAATAACAGTCGAAAAAGGGATTCGGAGAGGGATCCTCGAATTCCGCGGAGGAGACCGGGGAATAAGAGGGCTCTAGGAGAGGAGATGAATCAGGGGTATCGGGGAGTATCCGATACGGGAGGGAACAACGAACTGGTGAGGGAGACGGGGGAGGAGGAGAATCGGGGATAGGGTGGTCAGTATCCGGAGACCGTTCACGTTTTAAGAACGAAGCTAGGAGCTGTCGCTCCACTATGCGGGCGCGGCGGTTCCGAATTATCCGATTGCGGATAATTATTCCCACAGACTTGCGGCGGTGAAATTGCGACTTCACTAAAATTATGTTCGAATTTGAGAATGGGGGAAGTTTTAAGACGAATTTATATATGTTTGTATATATGTGTGTTCTGATATATGATATACACACACATATATATATATATATATTGTAATGTATATTGATAACCGAGCGGTAATCTCGGACTCACTGTTGAAGATTGGGGAATCTCTGCGATGATTCGTTCCGGCGGCTTCTTCGGAACGTGAGACGAACAGCAGCGGTAGCAGTTAGTGGGTTCGTCTGGACCCTCGGTTACTGCGGTGTGTTCTTGACGCGCACAGAATTGACTCGCGACGCGACAGAATTTTGGTTTCGCTTAGCGAAAAGTACGGCTGGCTGATAAGTACGGCTGGTAAAAATCGCTTCAAAATAAAACGTGTGACGGACTGGATCAGAAGTGACTCCAAGTGCGCAAAGTCGCGATTTTTATACAAAATTAAAGAGGCGGGATTATATTTTAATCTAATTTGATTGGTGGAGCTCTCTTCTGATCGTGACGTAGGTTTCGATTTTCCGCCTATCCCCTGGTGAGTTTCCCCAAAAATCGTCATTGTCTATGAGCAATTTCTATTTAGCGGCTATTCATTGGCGAGTACGCTATCATCTTGCCCTTTGACAGTCCCTTCCAGAGCCTTAATTTTATCAATCGCCGCGAGGCGAGGGTCTTAGGTCAAATCCGTGTTTCGCGGAAAAGCGTGAGATTAATCCGCCCGTGACCCGAGAGGTCACCTAGATTCTTATGGCGTTTTCAATTTATTACGCCCTATGCCACGAAATTTCGAGATAATTGAAATTTCGTGCTTCATTTCGTGGAATTAGATGGAGAATGCGACAAACAAGTCTATAAATTGCCTATTTTATTAGGCTCGATTCTTCTGGAAGGTTTCGTCATTTACTATTTAATGAGCGATGATAGTTGGAGTGCATCCGCTTCGTCAATTGATAACCGCTATTTTATGGTTTCCGTCTGTTCCGTGTGGTGAAATAGGTGATTCCACGAAAGAAAGAAATCGTGGAGTTAACAGGACGTAACACCCCCCGCCTTAGACAAATGTTGGGGGTGTATGTACACAACATTTGCGGAAGTAAGTAAATTTTTAGCGATTTCGTTCTTTCGTTGGATGATTACTTAATCGCTGCTAAATCTTAAATAGACTAGAAGATCACTCGTCTCCGAATAGTACTTATTTCCTTAGTTTTATTTAAAGAAAGAGGAAAGAAATAGGCGACCTCCATAACCCCTTCCTTAATTCTTTCGTCCTCCTTGTTTTTATATATACGCGTTACATTTAGATGCGCGTATATATACACATTTTTTTGAAGTTACATATACATGTGTTTGTTGAATTTGCTAAGGGAATATTGTGGTATATAAAAAAAATTCTATCTACGTGCAAATGTATACGTATACTTATACATTATCTATGATTGACTAAAATATGTTAGTATATATATATATATTTTTGTATTTTATCATTTTTTTTTTTTAATATAAAATTCTTTGTTATCATTTATTTATTATTGTATATATATTTTTTCGTTGTCTTCTTTTCCTTTCAGGATTCAGAGATTGAGTTTGGAAAAAAGACGGGAGTCGTAAGTCATAGGTCGATAGGTTGACTACATGAATATCTCTGGTTTCGGGAAATTTATTATGTTTTCCCTTTTTGGGCCAGGTCTCCGCTTCGGGTAACTGTCATTTTACCCGTACGGTGACCGCTGGGATTCCCACTCTTGGTTTAGCCGGACTCTGCTGGCCTGACACTTTGTGTACCCTTTAATATGTGTTGCAGATTGGCCCTTGCTGGGCGCAATTGAATTGTTATGCGTCTCACTTAGCATGGAGTCATATAGACTGAGTTAAGGAGAAGAGGAGGGGCGAGCGCATAACGGATTGTTCTTCATAAGATAGTTCATGGAACATTATCGGGTACCGTGGGTTTCAAGATTCTTTTTCTTGCAGTAGATATTCCAAGGAAAAGGGAGGGGAAATATATAGGTTCTCTATATCTCTTCTCCCCTTTTTTTTTTGAAAGAAGACAACCATGCATTATTCTCTAGAGGTTTTAAGAAAATTATATATATATATATATATATATTTCTTCCCTTTTATAAGGAGTAAGATTTATTACTAATTGTTATTAACTAACTATAACTAAAATAAGTGCTATTATTATTATTTTTTTTGTTTTTTTTTTGTATATATACATGTATATATATATTTGCATATATATATAGACATATATATTTGTTTTACGTGTTTGTTTCTCACCTAGAGAATCGTGGGGTGTGTTTTTGTTATTTGTTCGTTGGAATGTTCGGCACACCCCATTCGTATCAGCAATTCTTCCATGTTATTTATTTCCTCTTCGCTCTCGCGTTCGGGTCTGAAGTTAACGACGGCGGCTTCGTCTCTGAGTGTCGTGCGAATCCGGATCCATCCTTCCCGTTGTTCCATCAGTAGTCTGGTTAGGTTGTTTACTCTCCGGGGCCATCTTGGTTTCGCCCCGACAGCCTGAATATTGGCAAGCCCGCATGGAATGGCCTGCCAAGGTAGGTTACAGAATCGGTCTTCTAAGATGAAGGTGTCAAATTTAGGTCGCTGGATGACCCGTCCCCAGTCTCGTAAGGCGATCGTGACCAACCCATTTCTTTCGATCTGGTGCACGAGCCCTCTTTGCCAACGTCTTCCTTCCCGGATGGCGACTGCTTCCCCTGGTAACACCTGGTCAGGTGGCATGTGCAAGGAATTACTCCTACGCATCATCCTGCGTGTTAGATCGTCAACAAGTTCGTCCAGGTCATCACGCGAGTTTTCCAATTGAACCCATAGGAAGGTGGGGGATTCCACCTTTACGACCTTGACCTTTAATGGGCCGCGGGTCAAAAGTCGGGTGTTGATACACTCAATTTCCATTTCTATAAAAGAATAGCGACGTTTTGATTTCCTGCATGTCGTAGCATGCAATTAAGAATAGTAGGGTTAGCGTCATAGTAAGAGGCAGTACATTGACCGGGTGAGTATTTAATGTTATTATTAACTTTATTATCCTTTAAGTTCAAGATTGTAAGTGGAGGTTTCCTTCGGAGGGAGGAGAGGTCTTCCGAATGAAAAAGAATGTCCCGGTCCGTTAGGTTGTGGCTCGAGAGATTGTTTCTCTTCTTCCGATCTATCTGAAGCAGTGGGTTCTTTGGTGTCAGGTTTCCTTTTTCCTAGATGTAATAGGAGTTGGGTCAAGGAATCCCATATGGCTCCTATCAGGTATACGGACCATCCATATACTGTGTGAAGAGCGTACCCGTGTACGAGAGTATCTAATATCAGTTTAAGGATCCTTATGAATAAGTATATCCCGATCATTCCGGCGCTAATGTTGCCGAAGATTAAAATTTGCTCCAGAATTTCTGCCAAGCGGATAATGCATATTTTTCAATTGATGCCTCGTCGATCAAGTTGGCAAATGATCCTCCATGAAACGAGGTTGATTGCCCCATTACTCCTCTCGCTACGGTATTAAGGACCGCAGGTCGCTCGGCAGGGAACATTATATGATCTTTTAGGTCTTCAAGATCTTTTGGTGTGTATATGCCACTGGTAGCTAATGCTCCGGGACTCACATACCTCCAGATGGGCTTAGTCATGGGCTTCATAATGGTGGGTGCCACAGTTTCCACTGGTCTTGGCATAATCTATACCATGCGTCTCCTAAGAGGTACATGGGTGGTGCAAATGAGTTGCAGTTAATCTGTGTCCCTTGTCGTAGAAGTATGTGCGTTTGCGGTGTTAGGAAGTGAGTTCTGTTATTTAATATTACTGGGAGTTGCTCGTAGCAATCCTCAGTATGGGTTAATTTTACCTCAACTGGGACGCATTTTATTATGTGAATCACTTCGCCGGCTAAAAGGGCCATATATCCAGGTCCTTTCATAAAGTGGTACGCAAAGATGTCGGGGGACCGTGCAGCTATTGCCAAGGCATTTTGCAACATTTTTAGCTCGAGTCTACATTGTTGTAACAGATGTTTCTGTACAATTGGTTGAGCTGGCCACGGATGTGTTTTTCTACGTAAACGAACTTTGAATTCATATACGTAAAAAGGTCGAGATTTGTACCTTGCCGCTACGTTTTAGCGATGTCCACTTCGGGTAAGGTTTCCACGAATACTAATTTGGGATGTTCGGTTCGGATAAAGGAAAATCCGCATGTTTGATATCGGCTAGTGCTGGTCAAAGAGAAGACGGTATCTTCAGCATTAACAGTATAGATGGTCTGGGAATGCTCGTTTACAAGGTCGGTTACTTTTTCTGCGTAACCTCTATATAACTGGTTATATGTGGTGAATCTACAGGCTTGGTCGGGTATAGGGCTCCAATAGGTACTTCCTCCTTCTATGTCAGTTCATTGGGTGGCACTAAAATCACAAGCTACTCCTGATCTAAGATATAAACGGTTGGTGCTTAGTTTAACATCGGCGGCGTAATCTTGTAGAGTAATTGCAACGGAGGCAAGTACAAGAACATTTGTCCAAGATCCGTAAGGGTCTGAATATACTCCTCCGGTACATTTTCCGTCGGAGTTCACAACACCGGCTAAAGTTACTGGACGGCTGGCAGTTTGGTTTGATTTTAACCCGGTTATAAGAGTGCCTGATATTTCAAAACTTCCATAGGTATGCATTCGGGTGCAGGCATCCCTGGTGACATCGGCTATATATGAAAAACTTTCCATTATGAACGTCTGAGTTGTGGGAAAACATCCCACACACTTTAATCGAACGATCGACTTCGACTTTGCATTGTATCACTTTCACTGATTCGAATTCGGTAAGCTGGAGTAAGTGTATAAAAACTTGGGTGGAGGTGACCTTTGGTAACGGAATGTCACATTCTTCAATGTTTATCAGCGATAAGGTCGTCAAATTTGTGGCTGGAGATCCACAGTCGTATCCTATTATCCCATAAACTTGCTGTATCCATAGAGTTATTATTAGTATTGCGATCTTTCCTAAGGTCTGGTAGTCCATCTGAAAGTTACATGACCTTATTGGTTGTGTTGTAGTGTCTCCTTATTATTTATTTACCTATTTATTTATTGTTTATTTGGTTATCTATTTATTATTTATTTATTTATTTATTTATTGGTTTGATATGAGAGGTTCGCAATCGATTGGGTGTACAACTCGGCTAGTTTTCTTGATTCTGATTTTACGTTGTTTTTATTCAGTATTTCTAAAACTTCGTGAGGACCTGTGTATTGATCTCCGAATTTTCCAGGTTTCGGTCCTTTTAATAGGAACACATGGTCTCCAGGTTTTAAAGGTTTGAGGATTAATTTTCTGTCATAATATTTTTTTTGATTAAATTTGGCCTGAACAACATTTTTACGAGCGTTGGTCTGTATATTGTGAAGTTGTGTGGCGAGGTTTATTACGTAGTCGTCATAATTGGCTAATTTATCTTCCGAAGTCAAAGGTTCGTTTGACTGGAATTCTTGCAATTTTCCGAAAACTAATTCG